>JAIPMN010003291.1:2358-14090 GCA_020650975.1 Apostichopus californicus | reverse complement strand
ATTCTGTGCTATTTTCAGTTATTAGTTTGGCTAATATATTGAGGTTACTGTATTCAGCACGGTCTAGCCATCATTATGAGGTTAACCGACAAAGAGAGGCAGTCAGGAAATTGGAAAATTTGAACGTCAACATGTTGAAAGATCAGGGTCACACCATGAGCTTTGCCAAACCTTAAAGCAACTTTCTCAACACGATTAAAAATATTTTGGTCAAAAATTTTGAATACACAACGAGATTTCCATTTGGTCAAACATTATGTCTTGACTACAGGAAGTAGGTAGTCTTGTTTGTTTATTTTGTTTCTCGGTCGAATAAATTCAGCCCTGATCAACAAGGTTTAACACCTTTTACACCTTTAACACCCTAACACCTTTAACACCCTTAACACCTTTAACACCTGAACACCTTTAACACCTAACAACAAGGTTTAACACAGGTTTAACACCAAGGTTTACAACAACAAGGTTTAACACCGTTTTTACGACATTCACAGTAAAAATGACTAACCAACACTGCTTTAACTAAAACACAATTGCTTTACCAAATTTGAGCATTTAAAAAAAAAAAAAATTAAGTGGAAAGAAACATTTTTCATGAACACAAAACTAATAACAAAGTAAAGGTTTCACTACCCATTTGACTTGAACATCTACAAACCTGAGCAACATTAAAAATAAAACAGACATGCACACACAAAAATGTTCTCATAATGTCGTTGAATAACTGTGTCAGTTTTATGATAACAATTATTAACAGGAATTGAAAGAGGAACGATATAGTGAATATATTTTAGTAAATGACACATTTTGAAGTGAAAATTAAGTTAAGTCTGAATCTCAGAGGTGAGTCTGAGTAAAAGGACAAAGAAATCACTGAAGTTGTACAGAGTCAAAGGCTGGAAGCTAGGCTAGGTAGGCTTGGGAATCCACTATGTACAATTTAAGTATCCTATCGGATGGCTAAGCTGAAGTTTGGATCAAACAGAGGAAGCATGCAAGGACTAAATGCATTTTTTTTCCAGACTTGGTTCAATTGACATCAAACACTTCAGCTTTCCTCCATTGCTATTTTAAAACTTGCATTTATTGCACAATATTCCTTATGGGTCTTTGCTTAGGTGTGAGAATCTGAAACAGCCATGCCAACATTCTCGAAAAATATTTATTACATGATAGACACTTGTTATGTGTAGGTTTTTAACTATGGGGGAGAATTGAGCATATTGACAGCTGAAGAAACATACAACATAGCTGTCAAAGTAGGCAAAATTTGGACTTGAAAAAATACTTTAAATTCAAATTTATACACATAGGCCATTTATGCAAACATGATGAGTATGGCTCAAATTTATTTTTGTGACGTTTTAACAACTTTCTTCCAGAGAATGTAAGATCCATACATGTTCATTTAAGACTTAGAATTATAGAAGTAGGTAAAGGTAACCAAGGCAACACACTATTTATGCAGCATATGTGAAGACTTACTAGTGTAACATCAGTGTGTTAGGCTAGGGTTACTTTCTACATTAGGAATGAAAGTCCCTGAATGTGACTGGTAATAACGCCCTTGTAAGATTTACAAAGTCGAGTCTGTTTGTACTTGGCATTGAGCCCAGGGAGGTTGAAACCACGACCGACCGACGACCAGTTCAGTTTGTTTTTGACTATTCTGTCAACTGCAAAGACTCATTATCAACGACGACGGATGTACATTATTTCCTGTCTTAGTTTCTTGGTTTACTTATGAAATCAATACCACTCTCACCTTTCCTTCCTTAGGTGTCTATCTTTTCTTTCTTTTCCTCCCTTCCTTTTCATCTGTCCTCACTCTCTCCTGCTTTTACTTCACCTCCCACCCCCTCCCCCCATCCATCCATGGCTCCACCCCCTCCCCACCCTCCCTCCACCCTGTTCTTCCTAGCCACCTGAAATTTGACTCTTGACCCAACTCTCTCACGCAACTGTTCCTTGATATATCTGTGGGAATTATTTCAAGATTCAGCTTTGATGCATTTTGAGCATCTTGACACTAATCAGAAATAACATACACAAAAAAAAACTAAAAAAACTAAAAATGCTCTTAAAATTTATCTTTGCAATGATAGAGACTTTTCCATTAGCTAATGACTTGTATACTTATTGCTGTTGATATGTAACACAGTCTAATCTACCAGTATAAAATATATATCATCTACAGATTTTTCTTTGACAAAATTTTCAGATATAAAGAAAAATCCTAACAGAAAATGGATTTGATAAACAGAGAAAGACACAGCCAAGGACAAATGTCTTGTGTAATTTGTGTTTCTGTTGAAGGTGAGACCTCACTAAAGCGAGAGCCCTACTCAACAAAATATTGTGATAACAAAAATAAACAGAAATTCCCAATAAAGCAAGATTTACAATTCTTTTTTGTTTTATGATTGTATCTATATAGAAGTACCCTTGTTGGGGGTTTCATTTGGACGGTTTTTTCGAATATTGTGTGAACAGGGTTGATAAGACAGGGGTTGAAAAGAGTGTTCATAGCAAAGCAAGGAGGAATTTTTTATCCGTTCCGAAATGAATCTAAAATGCATAATTCTGTATGAATTTTGGACTAGATATTGCATTCTACATTACACCCATCACATTCACACTTTCTTTGACCCCTGTGGTAATGTATGTAGGTACTCTCCCAAATGTGGAGATGAAATCTAATTTAGATGAACAAAAAACCAAGACTGCTGTTTTTCAATTTGTCCATCATCTCTCTTTAATAAATCTTGCAATGAACGTCTTTTAATCAGAATCCAAATATGTAGACAGCCTATGTACCAACATGGTAAAGACATGTATCAGCAGTTACACCTGTTTTCTAATCCAGTCTAACTGGATAAGGATAAGAAAGAAGGGGGAAAGGGGAGGGGTGATCAGGTGTATGTGAACTTGCTAACAAATCCAGCACTGTATCAGGGTTACAGTATATCTGGACAAGAAATTTGACAGTATGCCATGAATAAAGCCATTAAACACTCATACACAATTATAACCACATTCACCAATCAGTACCCCAACTTATACCGCAAAACCCCATGGGGGCAATAATGTGTGTGATATATTAACCACAGTACATTATGAAATAAATAACTGCTATTGTGTGAGTAAAAAGCTTCAAGGCCTAGCGATTACACTCCCCCAAAGAAACACCCCAGATAATCCCTGTGACTTGATGACCTTGGGTAACCTCTTGTCAGAGGGTAGCATTGGAGACCAGACTGATCTTTGTGGTGACACCCTTCAGGGGATATCTTACATCCATATCTAATTGTATAAGTGTCAGAGTTGATCACAGACACTTGGCTAACAACACCCATTACAATTGCAGCCCTACACAAAAGAAGCATGAACAATAGAAAAGAATGTACAACATTCCTCTGAGAGATGTCTGATGTCTAAGGAATGATTTTAAAGCTGTTTAACTAAACAGGCTCACAAATGTTTCTAAATTACTCTCTGTCACGAGCAAGAACCGTATCTGACACAGAGTTTACTACAACTCTGACCAAAGAACAGGTGTTTAAAATTGTGAGAAGGAAAAAATAACCTTGAACATACTTCTGCGAGAGCGGAAGTAAATGTCAGAGTAAACTGTCATAATACATCACAAATGAGCTGATTTTGGTATGTACGAAGCCAAGGAAAAGCTTAGGCCTTCACTAACGAGCATTTCGTGTTGCGTATACAATTGTCTCCATCGTGTGCGAGTCATACTAACATACAGAGCGTGTCTGGGGTATATCCAAAACTTTCAGAATGGAAACGTTAATTAAGAGCTAATTAGCTGAGCACTGTTTATGAAACGAGGCTGAAGTGTTCTATTTGATTGCAACGACATTTGATAAAAACACTCAGAATAATTTGGTAAACTTGCTGCAAAAATTACTACCAAAAAGCAATGCATGCTTCTTTAATGGAGCATACTGAGTTTCCAGACTTTCTTGAGTTTATACAGAACTTCCACCCAAAAACTTAAATCTTTTTGCTCACAACTCATCAAGTTTAAACATACTTGTTATTTTTTTTTCCTTCAACAACTCAACCATACATTGTGTCTGTTTATTTGCTGAGAATAAAAAAAATTTACTTCCAAATTTTGTTTGTTTATTGTTGTGCAAAGTTTGCTTTAAAAACCAACAGAGAATGTCGGAATGCTTTCACTTTTACTTTCTCACAAAGCTAAGAAGAGTTAGGACGGAGGTGGACGAAGTAAAGAAAAACATGAATTGCATTTTACATTAGATTACAACTATGTCTTGCTATCACACAAAGCCACTTGATATTTACACATAATATGATATAACTCAATGCAACTAAGATAATGTATGTTGTGATAACCATTTGGCCAATCTTATATAAAAATTAATTTAACTGGTAAAACCGATACTTTTAATTTTCCCACTGGCACATTGGATGTCTTTACTGATGCAGCTTCCATGGACAAAAGACATACATTCCATATCCTGGTACATGTGTCATTTAGCCTTTCTGATTGAAACTGTCGACCCAGCACATGTGCATCTTCATGCTTAGCAGTAAAGATTAACATAGATCAACTGATACAGACAGCCTAATCCTCATGCAATCTAGGATCTCATTCCTCGGAATCAAAATTAGGCCAGAAAATAGACGAAACTAGATTTACCATTCGCTAAACGCTGATGAAGTGCATACTGTTCTGCTATATGAGGTATCCTATCCATCTCTATGAGGGCGACAGTTTGCATATATGGTGGAATATATTCATACCTGTCTGCATGAAATATGTTTAACTTTTAAAGGGTGTGAAGACTCGCGCACAAAGAAACGTCTCATGCCGGTAATCTGACCGAGTTTCGATTGAGGCGTAACAGAAGTGTTAGACACCACCATCAATCCCAGAAAATACACACACAGCTTGCTACTGTCGGTAATTAGACACTAGTGTACAGTCAGTACATACAGCTACGGTCAATACCCACAACACAGTGTACATAGCAGCGATGGACATCTCAGGTCTAGATAAAAGATAACAAGGTATCACGTTTCATTACTGTCTGCATTTTGTAGCGACAAGAAGAAAACGTCATTTGCAAGCAACAGAAAGTTAACTTTTTTCAGAGCGCGACACGCGGTTTGGGGCGAGTCTTCAATGCCTTTAAAGATTCACACAGATCAATTCATACAGACAGCCTAATCCTCATGCAATCTAGGATCTCATTCCTCTGAATCAAAATATATTGGTACATTTTTACTTTTTGAAAATCCCTATTAGTGACGAAAAGGCCGGAAAACAGACAGAAACTAGATTCACCATGCACTTAATTGCTGATGAAGTGCATACTGTTCTTCTATATGAGGTACACCTACCATCTCTATGAGGGCGACAGTTTGCATACGGTGGAATATATTCATACCTGTCAGCATGAAATATGTTTAACTTTTAAGGTTGGGAAGGTAACTTTTTTGTTTGAAAATTAAGGAGAGAGAAACGTTCTGCCGATTCAAGACTCTCAAACACCCCGTAAACGATCGTTACGAGGAGGATGCGGATGGATAGAGGTATCTATGGAGATATAAGTTGCTATGGTTACCTGAGATCTTCTTTCAAGTCTATTATCTTTCTGATGAGGTACGCTTTGTCCATGTCCTCCAGGTCCTCCTCTGAGGTCGTCCCGTCTCTGCTGTCTAGTTCGTCTTCCTGATCGGTTGGTTCGTCAAACACAAAGTTTGTCCTGTTAAACAAAATAAAATAATACCAAAGATATCCAAAAGTAACTTGATATATAATTAGAGTAGATAAATATTGATATATAATCAGGAAGTTCCTGTCAAACAAACATATATACATAATTTATGTAATAAAAATAAAAAAGGTATCATTTTGCAAGGCAGTTTGGATGGGGGAAGGGGAAAAGGTTGTAAAGATTTATTTTTAGATTCATAGAACTTAATTTCAGTCACTCGTGATGTAAACAACATAATAATACACAGAACATGATAATTTTAAAGAGAAAGAGACTGAGGAGTGCCCATAAGAAGCTTGGAGTAGCTTATAAGCGTGAAAACCCCTTAATACAAAATACAAATATGTCTAAAATATGAAACGATAAAGACAGAGAGAGAGAGTGTGATAAAACACAAAGAAAGGGGTCACAGCTTTTAATTTATTACATAAAATTAGATGGATTTTCAAAAACAGTAGATTATTTTCAGAATACACTGGGTTTTGGTGAACAAAAAACAATACGAATGGTGTACACTGCAGGACAACAATTTCCATCTTGCTTCTGACAAACAGTACATTTTGTGAGTTGTAAATCCTGTTATGACATATTTAATGTTGAGAAATGACCTAATATAAAACTGGCAAAATTAAATATTAATCAACACCTTTCAAAGCAATACATTAGCTTTTTAAGCCAAAACTGAAAGCAGTCTTTTGTAGCAAATTTGGTAAAACGCTTTAAAATTTTATTATTTGAAACTAAAATACCGCAACGATGTGCTTCATTATTACATCGACAACCTCGTTCAATTCCAATGGAGACAAAAAAAGTTGGGGAATTTCTGATTTGTGTAATAGCATGAAATTACCACATCGAGTTTAACACAGCTAATGCAAAATACTCCAACATGTCATGTGAAGATATGATATGATAGTTTTCCTCAAATTCACCCGGCTCAAGTCTCTGATATGTAATCTAGAGTAATTAAGAGTTCATTGTTGCATAAGATACCATGTCCCACATTTGAGTAAATAGTTAATGGTTGTTACCCCTAAAGTGACGGAAGATCATTATTAATCAATTCCGTACACACGCCACCTGCTTTTTCGAAGGTCATTTCGTAAATTCTTCTTGACAACTTTGAGACTTCCATGATGTATTTCTTTAACAGTAATCATTCGCTTCTTTTGACAGCCAAATCTCCATGTTTCATAAACACAAGAATTTAAAGCCTCAGAAGGCTCTACTTTCTCTTTTCGAAACATGTCAACCTTGATGTGTCGGTCACATGACAGTGGCCGTATCAATTTCTATTATTTTCACTGACGAAACTGAGCTACCAAACGACAAAATACCAAAATTTCTCCGGGAGTACGTGAAGATAGTTAGTCCGTAGAGGCAGCCCTGTAAGGCCGTAAACACCTCATTTCTTTGATTTCATTTTTCATTGAAGTAAAATTTCATAATGTCGTTTAGAAATACAGAGAGATGCAGATACTGAGAGATTAAAACAGGTCAACATTGATGTTTCGGTCACATGACAGTAGCTGCCATCAATTTCTATTATTTTCACTGACGAACCCGAGCGCAACACCAAGTAACATTATAACGGATCGAAATGGGAAGGTCCTCCAAGACTTTTTCCCCAAACTGAAGTAAAAATTGGAGTGAATAAATGATTTATTTCAATTTGAAACACTCACTGCCTGCACATTTTTGTGCATATTCTTATTAATCAAATACAAACAGCTGATCAGAAATAATCCAATGGCTTGATATTTTTGCCATATTTGAAAGTGAAAAGTTGTTAGTCAGGCTGATAAGATGCGATTTAGGACTGACAGTATCATCGCTTAACATAAATAACGACTTTATCTCTCCTCCATTGCAAATAATCTCCATTCCATCAATAGCATATATATCCTTTGTGTATAATAATAGGAGTATTCTCATCTACATGCCCCATGCACTCGCAGCAAAGCTTAAACCTAACCTGGGAAGTAGCTTATGTTGGTGTAAGAAAGAGGGAATTAGACCTAATACAGCTTTATGCTAGCATTGGAAATAAATGTAGTAACTTACAGACTAAGTAAACTTAAACCTAGATGATAAAGGGAGCTGCCAACTTCCTAAATTCTGAAGTCTTGTCAAGGCATTTCCCTTCAAGGTATACAGTCTGTACTTTGACAATTAGAGACATATTCCTACTACAGGTTGTTCTTTGCTAGCTTGTTGCTAGGACGTTGGTATTTGTCAGTTGGGAATCTGACCTTACCGAATCGACTGCTATTACATAACTTTCGAGAAAAGCCGCACAAATCGGAAGTGTCCGACGACGGAATGGGCAGAAGAAATCAGCCGAGCCACTTCCATATGGGAGACCTGCTGGAAAATTGCATGTTTCACACTCGGCAGGCGCTGCCCAAAAAAAGTTCCATTTATGGATGTAGTATTGCCTGAAAAACATCTCGACTACTGTTCAGAAGTCATAGCTGAAGTTCCGTCTCTTCGGTTGCGTTGAGCAAGCAATATTCTCTAGCGATACTGACAACAAGATGTGTATGCAGTCACTGAGCCTAAACATGATGAGGGTCTTGAGGTCAGATTCCCAACTTTTGAGAAGAAGTATCAGTAGTAAGACTTAAGAGTATAGCATTGGCCAAGGGGCAATCTAGGTCTAGGAGAAACTAAGTCCACAAATAAGTTAACTCTTTTTAAACCTTAATTTCTTGGTCAAATTTGATTGCATATGACCACTGTCGAGTTTGGACGACTTACTCTTTGCAGTTGGAGTCGGCGCTGACTTGGCCATCCAGTAGGTCTCCCATGGACCCTGTTGTATCCTCTGTTGAGCTATGAGATATTCTGCTGGATAAGCTGTTCATTGAAACTGGAGAGAGCATCGCATCTGGGGGTTCTGGGAAGAAGAAGAAGAAGAAGAAGAAGAACAAAATGAGCAAGCTAATCCTTGTAAACTTCACTCCAAAAAAAAAACGTCTCAAGATTCAAGATCAACATTTGCTCGGCCGACTTTAAAAGTGATCGTCCAGAGGAAATGTTATTCTTGGCTGAAGAAAGGAGGAGCATATTCTAAGGCATCCTGGTGGAATTTACATTCTATTCCTACGTATCATTTTCAAGATGACATGTCTTGCACTCAAAGTGAACTTGAACCAAACAGGTGTGATGTCATAGATGCTCATTTTGGAAAAAGTTCTTTTGTCTTTCTTTAAAATATCCATTCATATTTTTTTTCTTCAAAATTGGGATGCATTAACATATGAATAGGCACAACAGTCATTGTAGTGTTGAAGACTTCAGATCTCCCGAAAAGCAAACGTTGGAACCCTGTCCAATCCAAGGTCGAAACGATAACGTGAAAAAAAATACGGGAAAAGACGGAAAATTTTCCTACCAGTCTGCACCGATGACATCACACCTGTTTGCTTCAAGTTCACTTACGATACAAACTGTGACAAAATTTCAACTGTCGATTTCTCAAAAACATTAAAAATTTCACCAGGATGTTTAGAATATTTTTCCTCTTTCATCAGCCAAAAAGTATATTATCTCCTTTTAACTAACTGATATCCCTCCTACCACCGCTTTCCCAAAGGAAATGTCTGACAAAATGGCCTCTCAACTCTCATCTAGGAATGTCGTTTTTAAGGAATAATATTTGTTCTTGCTAAAAGTCACATGTCCAAGCTATGACAAAGAAAGAATGCAATGTTATATTGTTCCATTTACCATCCCTCCCCACATTCCGCCCCCACTACTCCCACCTCTTAAATGTTGATCTGTGTTTCTTCCAGTTTTAATGAGGCTGAAATAGTATTTGGGGGATGCTTGGTGAGCATAACATTATTTGGGAGACACTTGGGTAGCACCAATGTATTTTGAGGACACACATGTGGCCAGGGTAACAACAAAAGTTCTGGATTGATCAAGATTAATTTAAGATGTTTTTACATATTAATTTCACACAATATGATAGCTCATTAGTGTGAAAAGTTTCATTTCACAGGATTAAATGATAAATAAGAATTCTGAAAATTTTCAATATTTGCTAACAGCATGGAGTTGATGCATGTGCGAAAATTGTGTCTGGTCAACAAAACGTTGATTATAGAATCAAATTTACAGCTGCTCATTTAACCTTCACTGGATCAAAAAATCCACAATGGTGCCTCAGTCTGATGAATTTGCAATCTTAAATTTGAGAAATAAGAGTTAAATTGGACAAAATTGTTGATCAATCACACACAAATAAACTTGCTTTAAGTGGCAAGCACAGTTTCATACATATCATCATTAGTCACTTAGATACCCCATGCTATGGATGAAAACGAACCATACAGTCCTACTGTATGCTTTTCGTCAAAACTGTGCTTGATCTACAGTACCCATTACAATGCAACGCTTCACAATGGAACAGCAGAGAACAAAAGAAAAGTTCACAGAAATAGTAGCCTCTCTTAATCTCTCCTTCAATGGACAATGGATTTATATTGTAAAGAACAAATGTATGACACCTAGTACAAGTGGTAACGTGTACTAACAAACAGTTCAAAGGATTCTGTAGCTTGTAGCTTGGCACATTATCAGATGATGTGTGTGGTACACTTTTTTTTTTGGACAAACAATAAATTGTCACCATCAATCATGCAAGGGAAGGGTCGATTGCATAGTGATACAATGGGAAGGGATACAGGGTAGGCGAAAGGGGTTGGGGAAAGGGGAGGGCGAAGAGGAGGACAGGAAGGGAGGACAGAGGAAAGGGCAGAGGAAAGGGCAGAGTGGAGGGCAGAGTGGAGGGCAGAGGGGAGGGCAGAGGGGAGGGCAGAGGGGATGGCAGAGTGGGGGCAGAGGGGAGATCAGAAGGGAGGACAGGAGGACAGAGGGGAGGACAGAAGGACAGAGTGGAGGGCAGAGGGGAGGACAGATGAGAGGGCAGAGGGAAGGGCAGAGGGTAGGACAGAAAGGAGGACAGAGGGGAGGACAGAGGGGAGGGCAGATGAAAGGGGAGTGCAGGGGAGAGGGCAGGCAGAGGAGAGGGCAAGGCAAAGGAGAGGGCATGGGAGAGGAGAGGGGAGGGTAGAGGGGAGGACAGCAGGGAGAGCAGAGGATAGGGTTGAAGGAAATGGCAAAGGGGAGGGCAGTAGGGAGGTTTGAAGGGAAGGGTAGGAGTACCACAAGAAGTCAAGGCAAGGAGGCTAAGAGATTTACATAGTGGGATACAGTGATTTTGTGCCAACTGATTTTACTTTTAAACATCTCAATTGACTATAAAACTCTGTCTTATTCAGAATAACCACTGCACACCCAGTTACATTTTTTTACATGTTCTATGGCGGGAAAGATTGATTATCTTAGCATTAACACTGACCCCACAGGGCCCATAGACCCCATGTAATTGTGCATCTCAACATTTTTCCAAGGCCTCAGTGATGCATCAAAATGATCATACTTGCTATGTACAAATGAAGATATATGAACAATGAAATGAATGAATACTGGATAAATGATGAACTCAATTTTGTTAGGGCCAAGTATTTGACGTCAGAGAATTTTCCAAACTAGGACGTGAGATAAGATCAATACAACTGCTTCAACAGAAATCTCATTTATAATTGGATTTTTATGAACCTAACAGCAGACTGTTTACCACCACCAAAAAAAGGGAGACAAATTGTCCTACACTGATATTTGTTTTTCCTTCACTACCATAAAACTCAACCTTGAAATCTGTTTCCATGGTTACTCTCAATTTCTTCTTTAAAACTCAATATGTTACCCTTCCAGTAAAAGTCTTGCCAATTTAATGACATGGTTTTAGATCTCATCAAGCATCTATTAAACATGTCAGAGAGATAAATTCTGATGTCCTCAAGCTACTGTAACTTCTTTACTTTGACCTCCCCCCTCCCCCCCCCCTAGAAAAACAAAAAAATCTAGGCAGTACTTAAAAGAGTACTGTAAGCA
>JAIPMN010003290.1:0-18483 GCA_020650975.1 Apostichopus californicus | reverse complement strand
CAAGGAAGCAAAATATATTTTCATAGACCTAAGTGAGGTCTTTCTAGAAGGTACTAAGCCTCCTTTTCCAACAACAAGCTGCCTCTTTGATTACTAAATCAATACAAACCTCTGCCTTTTCCTTGATTCTATTGGTATCCACAAACCACTGCTGGCTGCTTCGTATTATGATGGGCTCCTTGGTCCTCCAGTCGTAGGGATAACTGTGTTCGTAATCTGCCTTGTGCAGCAAGGCATTCTGGGACTGCAACATTCCTATAACTATACCAAAAACAGGATCAAAAAATCAAAAAAGTGTGTGAAAATCCTTCCGTAACGAATCTTGAAAAACATGTCCCTGTTTTACATTCCGGTGGGAAAAAAATGTTAATACGTAAAATACTTAACTTTCACGAGTGGGAATAATTTTACTTTCATCTTACCAGTTTCGTTGGCATCTTTCAGAACATTTTTTCCCAATAATGCTGGACCAGCCTCTTCTGTGTAATAACCCTGTCCATCCACTAGACATTGCTGCAATGCAAAATGCAAATTGCCAAAAACGAGACTTTAAACAGCTGTTTTTCACACTCCATTACTTTGGCAATCATCACTATTCATGCTTGTTTCAATCCCATTTCTGATCTTATTTTCAAACTTATTTTCCTTGAACGGTACCAATTTATTGTTACATCAAATTTTCTATCTATTATACAGACCAACAGTGTCACATTCTAAGCTTATTTACACTTCCAGGAAATTGCACAACTCTTTTCAGACTCACCATCGGTAGTTTATACTGTAAGCCGACATTGAAATCTTCTGTTCCGTGGGCGGGAGCAGTGTGGACCAATCCCGTACCGAGACTCATCTTCACATGGTTGGCAGGAAGGAGAGGCACATGTTTACCCTCCTGGGTCGGGTGACTACATTGACACCCCTCTAAATCACTCCCTACCCAAAAAGAATAAGATGAAAAACATCCAGATTAAAAGAGGATATTAATCAGGTGGCTGCTGATAGAATGGAGAGTTAACGAGCCCTAACGAAGGTCATATGGGACTGAACGACTTGGAATTCTACGGATGAATAATTAACCACAACTGTGAGTGGTAGACTGAAGATTGTAATCCTGAATGGATTTGATAATGAAGAAAGTCAATGCTAAACGGTAAACAAAATAATTCTAGACACAATATGAGTAGTCAGAGTGCAAAAGGTGTGCTGAGACAGGTATTAAGAGAGGAAGCAATGTCAACATTGATTGTTTTTTCCATTACTTACTGGATTTTTTATGAATATATATTTATAGGATATAATCCTTTTTTTAATTCAAATTTCCTTCCTGGGTTTGCTATATAGATGGTCATTAGGGTACAGAGTCGTGCCCCTATACTAGTAATTAAATCATATTCCGGTATGAACATACAAATTCATAACTGTCCTCTCAGTCGTAAAAAGCTTTTAGAATTTTGACAGCAATTTCAATTACTTGACCAATGTTGAAGACCACTTCACATTGGATAGCATGAACTGCTCCTGGACAAGAAACATACCTCAGTCCGGCTGACCAGGGCTTGTACTCTTACAGACTACGGTCAACTGACCAGGGCTCGTATTCATGACTACGGTCAGCTGACCAAGGCTCGTGTTCATGACTACGGTCAGCTGACCAGGGCTCGTACTCATGAATACAGTCAGCTGACCAGGGCTCGTACTAATTACTAATCAGCTGACCAGGGCTCGTACTCATGACTATGGTCAGCCGACCAGGGCTCGTATTCATGACTATGGTCAGCCGACCAGGGCTCGTACTCATGACTACGGTCAGCCGACCAGGGCTCGTACTCATGACTACGGTCAGCCGACCAGGGCTCGTACTCATGACTACGGTCAGCTGACCAGGGCTCGTACTCATGACTACGGTCAGCTGACCAGGGCTCGTATTCATGAATACGGTCAGCTGAAGCGTGAAGTTGTTTCGCTGTTGGAGTCGAAGAGCCAAAGAAGGAGAACTTACCGCCTGTCCAAAACTATCCCATAACACATATCACTGGATGGATATACAAGAAAGGATAACCATATGTGTACCATTTTACAAGCCTTACTGCAGCTCTTTAGGTGCACAGACAATTCACAAGTGCTCACCATCAAATATTTCCTCAATTCTGAGTTCCATGCCGATCATTTTAGCTGTATCTTCTATTCTCTCAGCTGCTAGTATCATCCAATCGTTGGTCTTTATACATTCTACTAGAGCATACCTCTTACTAGGCATATAACAGATCGCCTGATTGGCTGGAATAGTCCATGGTGTAGTCGTCCATATAAGGCATGATATGTTCTTGTGTTTGTCTGTGGATTAAGCATGTCAGCAAAGGTAAGGGAGGTGAGCGATTTATATTTTTCAAAAATTCCTCAAAATCAGAAATGGAACCTATTTTGATTCAATTCAAGATAATATTTTCAAGCGACTTCAAATACTATTTTCTTGCTTGTATGAAAAGTGCAGTACATGACGAACTAATATTTACCTATGACTAACTAAGAATAAGACTAGCTAAGAATATACATAGTTCTAAAGATCACCCACTTCACTCCGAGTTGATCTCTCTGTGCAATAGAACCAACAAGTACAATGTACCAAATCCTACTATCTTGCCAACTTTTAGAATTATGCTTTTTAAGAACTCATTTATCTACAGAGCAGCCATTCATATTCAAAATGGGTTCTTAGAACCTCTGTTATAATCCTTTTAATCTTTCAAACTTCTAAACCTCCATCTTATTTATTATTTGTTCATGCTTTCACGATTGTACATTTTTACGTCTTTTATGTATCATTATTATGTGTCCTATTTATAAATTTTGTAATTTATACTGGAATAAAGGAATTGAAAAAATTGAAAATATCAGACGGTGCTTTTAAAAGTTTACTCACCTGAGAGAGATTGCAAGGAAGAAGACATCAGATGAAGAGGGAATTTGACATAAATAGACGGTGATATGTGAAGGGGGTTATACTCCAGCTCAGCCTCAGCGAGGGCAGTCCTGATGAAAGAAGAAGCAGAAGTTTATTATGTGAGTACATCAGAACTGTAGGATGCCCTCACTCCCTCCCTCATGTTCCACTGTGCTTTAAAACTAATACACAAGGCGTAAAATGGGCAGACGTCTCCCTCGCTTCTTATTGCTTCCAAATTTATGTGATGTGGTTAGATGAGGTGCGTGGGCCATGATGTGATACCAGGTAATGTGATGTGATATATCATAAAAAAGGCTCTATGTAATACGAAACTTGATTTTGATGTGATATAATGTAATATCAGTTAATGTATCACGTCACGTAGTCTTATTAGATAAGGATCTTCCGTGTGACAGGCTATGTTGTGAGTAATTGTGATGTGATGAGGTATTGAATGTGGTGTGATGAGGTATGGAATGTGACGTGATGTGGAATGTGATGAGGTATTGATTGTGATGTAAGGACGTATGGAATGTGATGAGGTATTGAATGTGATGTGATAAAGTACAAAATATTAAAATGTGATGTGATGAGGTATTGAATGTGATGTGATGAGGTATGGAATGTGATGATGTATTGAATGTGATGTAAGGAGGTGTGGAATGTGATGAGGTATTGAATGTGATGTGATAAATTACAAAATATTAAAATGTGATGAGGTATTGAATGTGGTGAAGTATGGAATGTGATGACGTATTGAAAATGTGACGAGGACATGAATGTGATGTGATGAGGTATTCAATGCGAGCTATGAACCTTTGAACAACTGTTATTGATATTGGCAATATATAAAAAAATTCTGATTTGAATTGCTATTCTATGTGATATAATGACAAGACCATATATGCAGACTTTCAGGAGGCTGTAAATTATTCAAATTGAGATTTAATAACAATACACTATATTTAATGTCTATTCTCAACTTTGCCAATAAATTAAAGCAATACAATTCAGAATTCAGCGAAAGTCTCACACATCTGTTCACAAATGCTAAATTAGCTTGTACAAATTTCTTTCTGTGGTCGGACATTAATTCCTTTACATAATTATGCTATTCAAGTAAACATGCAGCCACAGATTGATCAAATGCTGTCTTACGCATAAATTAATTTCCAAACTATTCAAATGTACAGTAATACTGATACACTAATAGTATACACAGGTTTCTATTTTATACAAGCTCTTGTTATTACATACAGCTGTCTTTAATTCTATGCTGAGATACCATAAAGATAAACCAGATAATATTATGTTAAATACACCTGACTTATTTGCATAAAAAATTAATTATCATAATCAAGTAATAAAGATGCCAACAGCTAAAAAAGATCCTTTTCTGTTAAGTATTAAACAGTCTCACAGGATTCTAAACTTAAATAAAAAAAATTAAAAATGTTATGTTTAGTTTATAAAATATTTAAAGCAATTTGTGGGGTGAAAATATTTTTTGTGTTCAGAAGTTGGAATTCAACACAGTAAATCGTGCTGTTAGGGCAGACATCATTTTAAGGGAATACAAACAACTCTTTCAATTTTAATTGACAAAAACAGAGCACCTACCTAGAAGAAGGCGACCAATTTACTGGCTTCCAATCCCGATAAATAAAACCCTGCAAATAGAGAGCAAAAAATTTTCACATAAAATTTGACATATTTTAGAGGCATTCAATGAAATGTAAACAAAATATTGATGAAAATAAGAAGTTCAGGGATAGAAATAGATTTGATACTGTATATATGTAACGGAAAATGAACAATTTGATAACATTTTCCAAATTTATGCTGGAAATATTGTCAACTGCTATCACAGTCCTCATAGAGGTCGCAGATTATAATATACCCACCTGTTTAAACATCTTGTAGAATAGTTCTATCTGTGTAGCCTCAAAATGTTTGTCAAAAGTATAGTAACAGTTTTGCCTGTGGAGGGAACAAATTGGAGAAAAGGTAATAATTTATACTTATTATGACTCTCACAGCCAGATACATTTTACATCCACTGATGAAGTAGATATGAGATGGTGATTGGGTAAGGGGAAAGGGGGAAGGGGGTGGGGAAGGAAGAGGACAGAATTTGATGGAAAGAAATTATATGTCCTGAGTGGAGGGAGTGGTACAGTATTTTTGCTCAAGCAGGGCCACAGAACTTTCTCTCTCAAAATCTTTTTCCCGCGAATAATTTGTTCCTTAAATTGCACCCACAATGCAACCTACCAATCTGCCATGACACCCCATCTTCTAAATGCTGCCCTCTGCTTTTTAATGGCACCCTCTGCAAATTTCCTTGCTATGGAGAAAACAAAAAAAAAACGAAGAAAGATGTAAGGAGAGCAAGAAATGACATCTCGATATGTTATTATTTCATTTCTTATAGATTTTTTTGTCAGGGGTGGTATAAGCAAATGAAAATTTGTAACATTATTTCATTGATTATTGAAGTTTTGAATATTGAAGTTTTTAATATTCACTAGTAGAATCACCACTTTCAGTATCAATGTCCACTCTTTCTATACAATTAAAACAAATTGAATTCAAATTAAAAGAGTTTCATGTGGTACTATATATGAAATCACGCATTATACAAACAGACAGCATGTTACAGTAATGATGGTACTGTATCTCACATGCACGACTGTACTATCCTTTAGCCTACAGGCAGCAGAAGGGGAGGGGTATGGGAGGGGTAAGGGAGGGGTAAGGGAGGGGTAAGGGAGGGGTAAGGGAGGGGGTAAGGGATGGGTAAGGGAGGGGGTAAGAGGGGGAGGCGGGTTCTCTACAACATATGGTATGAATAACCAATCGTCTTACACAGGTCTTTTAAGTGAAAAAAAAATTCTTCATTAATACGAAGGGTACATATGAATGTTTATTACAATCATTAAACTTCTGAGAATTGACACAAGATCATTAAAAATGCAGTAAAGAGTAAAGAGGTACGTAAGCGGGAAGCGACTCCCAAACAAGTGAACAAACATTCTAAAACTTTTTAAATTTTTCAACAAAAAAAAAAATCAAATTTAACCTATCACAAGATTATTCACTTTTGCATTACAATATCATTTCAAATTTCATAATTTTTTTGGGGGGGCTTCATACAGGAGATCAACAAACAAGTCTGAAGAGTTTATACAACAACCTTTCTTTCGTATTTCTTGAGGTGACATCGACTGGAAGTCTTCTGGCTTTCCTGAGATGGCCTTTAGCTCTATTGGTAACCCATGGCAGTCCCAGCCAGGAATGTAATGTACCTTATGGCCCTGTAGCAGCTTGTAACGGTTTATAATATCTTTCAATATCTAAGAATGAAGTAAAACAGAGGATTGGTCTGTCATACAGGCATATACTGCAATTCACTAATTATCAGTACAAGCTAGCAATACAATTTGTATCTTTAGTCCAAACTGAGTGAGTGAAAAACATTCCTACCACATCCATGGGATATTTTGATATTTACGTAAGCTGTAAAGATGCTATCCTTGGGTAAGGACAAATAATGCATGATACTCGACTTAAATATTCTGGAGGTAATTTGCAAAAGTGGGTGGGGGTGGGGGATGGGGGAGGAAACCAAAAAATTATCACAACAAGAAGGAGATGCTTTTGGAGAACAACACCCCAAACTGCTCAACCAGTGAAGCAGTGTTTTGATTTTATCTTCACATGCAAGACATAAGGCTTAGACAAGTCTAAACACTCCATAACATTCAAACTTGACAGCTGTTTAGGGTAAGGGGAGTGGTGGGTATTCGAAGGAGTGTACCTTGTGTTTTTCACCCTTTTCTTTACATAGAGGTACTGTGGTATGATCTTTGCTAAAGTCTATTAACATATATCTCTAACATTGGTTTAACTTTCAGTGACATTAATACAGATGAATATGATAGGTACTGTTTGCAACCATCATCACTGAAATATGAGGGTTTTTTTTTTAATAGTAAGGTGCAGTATCGCTACTACAGCATTATCACTAATTAGCTAAATTTTCAGCCTAAATGCATGGATGCACAAATAATGGAAAAACTGACTGATTTTACTCCTGGGTGGCACTGTGACAAGACACAAAAGAAGGGCAAGATTTCTGTATTAAATGTTCACAAATCAAATTTAACCTGAATATTTGGAAAGAAAACAAACATTTCACTTCAATTTTTTCTGTGCATGGTGAGTAGTTCGATCACATTTAATACATCTAAGATAAAGAGAAATAGCTTTGGTTATAATGAGGTGGGGTGGGAAGACGGTGGGGGGGGGGTTGTTAAAGAATGCTATTGATTATCTCTACCTTGTTCACAGCATGTCCAACATGAGGGTCTCCATTGGCGTAAGGTGGTCCATCATGAAGACAAAATTCCTTTGTTCGTGAGTCATGCTGCTGCCACAGGTAGAGCTTATCAAATTCACAAACCTAATATATAAAGAAATTGTAAGAATGAATAAATTTATGAGAATGAGAACAAATTCCAGAGGAAATAATTATATTCAGCCAGGATCATTCATTGCTAGATATTGTAATGACTCAGAAAATAAAAATTATTTGTCCTGTGGCAATTCAAAAACAACTAGAGAAGTACCACCACTAAGTTACAAAATCAGAAACTCTGAAAGGCATTGAAGACTCGTCCCCCAAACCGTGTGCGGCCATTTGAAAAAGTTAACTTTCCGTTGCTTGCAAGTGACGTTTGTTCTTGTCGCTACAAAATGCTGACAGTAAGGAAACGTGATACCTTGTTATCTTTAGCTGGACCTGAGATGTCCATCGCTGTATGGTTTTTACACTGTGTTGTGGGTATTGACCGCAGCTGTATGTACTGACTGTACCCTCGTGTCTAATTACCGAAGGTAGCAAGCTGTGTGTGTATTTTCTTTTCTGGGATCGATGGTGGTGTCTAACACTTCTGTTACACCTCATTCGAAACTAGGTCAGATTACCGGCATTAGACATTTCCTTTTGCGCGAGTCTTCACACCCTTTAAACTATGATTTACCAATAATAACTGAGATGACTTATTTTAATGTAACATTATATATTATATACATAAATCTTGACACTAGAAGGCAGCCCACTAAACTATTAAATATTAGAATTCTCAAAGAAAAATCAACTTTACCTTTACTGTTATAAATATGCTTTGAACATAAAAGAAATATTAAACATTGTTGAATGCATTGTATGAGTAAATTGTGTCACCATTCTATTCTTTATGAGCAATTACTTAAAGAAGGCTGAAAGTCATAATGGTAACAAGCACAGGTGAATCACAGGTTCCCAGAATATTGTGAAAAGTGTTCTTTTTGGTGGAATCGGCCTAGGGGAGACTTTTTAATACATCATTTATGATCCTACTGATGGCCAGAAGTATCAGACAACTTTGAAAAAAAATGTGTCAGACCGTGGTTGTATGACTGGTTACCAAGTGCTGTGCAATTAAAAGAGAAACTCCTTCTGGTTTATTTCTGAGGGTTCTTATCTGAGTAAGGTGACCACTCTTTTTTTCTCCACAAAATCTGAGGACATATTATTTATACTAATGTAGACCACCTTGTGTTGACATCAAGGGTCAGTCAATACCTACACTGTACAATTCAAAGAAGGGTTTAATTTTGAGTGCCTTTCAGTGGTTTTATTGTTTCAAGGATGATATTCAAATGCCCGATTTAAAACACCTCATCTAGAATCCATGTGTTTAATCCAAGATAAAAATTCAATGCAAAGAAAAAAATTGAAGATTGCAACTAGAAGTATCATCATTTATCACAAGATATGGAAAGATGTGTTCATGTTAATTGTTATAAAATTATTGAAGGGAGTGCTGTTACATTTGTAATAGTGAAAAATCATTTTTTACGTTCAAACAGCGTATAGGTAACATTGACATTTTTCAGTGCTTTTTTTTTACAAATTCAAGGATATTTGCAGGATATCAAAGAAATTCCTCAGACATTTGCAGGGACCCTTTTAATGCAGGGAAGGCAAGTGAAATCCAGGGATTTTTTCTTACATTGGAGACATCTGGTCACCTTATCTTTGAGAACTCATTTGTCAAGTTACCGGTCCATCTAATTCATGGAACTCAACCACCTTCACCCATGATATGAAAGTGTGGGCTTCTACAATAAGAGTTAGGGTTGACCCTTAGCCTAAGTGTGACCAAGGAAAACAAAATGTGGAGAGAGTTCTTCTATGGCTTGGATTTAAATTTGTAAACACTCTTGAGCTAAAAAAGTATTAAACATATAAACAAGAAAGGGAGGGCAATACCAATCACTGTGCCCCTTTGTCCATGTACTATTAGGAATTCTATTTACCTTTTATGTACAGTAGTTATAATGTATGCTATGCAAGCCATTATCTGTTGAGTAATATTATGTAACCTTAAACCTGCACTTGCATTGCAGTGATGATGAACAAAATACAGTCAGTAGGGCAAAAATCTTCAAACTGTGTACATCTCTTGCTTGTCCTTGTGATGTAGCACAATCACATATTTGGTAAATTGGTACTTTTTATTTATATACAAATGCTACTAATTTGAATGTTATGTGATCATAGTGTTGACGGTGAGTTATTTTACAAAAGTTTCATTTATGAGCGGAATACATTTTGGTTCTCAATCATGCAGTTGGTTTTACTGAGTAATCTCTGTTTGTAATTGAGTTGCACCTGGGACCGACACTACAGTCCTCCCAACTTGTCTCACTTCTCTACAAGTACAACCGTATGGCACAGACAGCCTACACAACTCTACAAATTAAATTAAGGTAGGAAGGATTAGCCTAGGCTGTTATTGTTAAAACTTAGGCCTTGTCCTATAGCCTAGGCATAAGGCCTACAGCGTTACCCTTTGAATTTCTGTCTCTCGTTTTCCTGCTCCCCATAGCTCAAACGATGTATATGGTAACTTCAGGGATTTGCTGTACTTTTTGCTCGAGTACTTGCACTTCTGTAGGATATTTGGATTGCTTCTTTGATATTTAGAGTTACGCCTAATCCTGTGTACGTCTAACGGTGAATGCGCCTGTAATTGGGCAGGTGTGTGGAATCCCGTCGTTAATGTGCACAAACAGCGCAGAGGTATCATGAACCCACGAACGTCCTGCTTTGACAAAAACAACATTTTGAAACGTTGTAGCTATTAAAGCAGTACCCCGTGACGGGAAAAGAAGGCTTAAGCTCCTTAAACTGGTAAAAAGTTATGGCACTGTCTTGAAAAGTATATTGCCTAGAGTAATTTTAAGGGTAATGTCACAGCGGTTCACTCTATGTACGCCGCCATTTTCTTTCCTCATGGCCTCAGTCCAATGTCAGATATTTAAACAAATTAAATAATGCATTAAAAATATATTTCTGCATACCAATATAATTTAAAATTATATTAATTACAAAATAAATAAGTTTTCTATGCATTACTTGAATCCACTAATTATGTGATGACATTTTACTGACCCCAGTAATATTTTCTACGTCCCTGGAAAGTATGCACACAAATAATATAGTTAACAGCCCCTAGTGATCCGTATTATGAGATTCATCTGTGTTACATAACTTACGAACCCAGCCTAGGCTCACACTGCAGCGGATATACGTTAGTAAAAACAAGTCAACGTCATATATTACTTATTAGTAGTTGTGTAAGTTGAAATTCATGGACTGCTGATTGCCTAAGTAAGGCTTTAGTAAAGATCACTTGACAGCAGCGCCAGACCGAGACAACGTGGGCTTGTACACCTCTACCTGATAACTACCTGAGAACTTTGCAAGAAAACAGTTAAGTGCATCACATAATAATTAATATTGACTTGGAGGACTTAGGCAAGTAAGTCCTAGCCTAGGCCTAAGTTAGTTAGGCCTTACCAAAATTAACTAAAGAGAGTCAGTTTAGTAATCTAGATAGGAAAGTTAAGAAATGTCGGCCTAGACTAGACATAATGTACTGATGTTGTTAACACTAACTCATATATGTAGTATTAGTAATTTGGAAGCACCATATTGTGCAGGTTAATCTTACTAAGTTACCTGATCTTCTATTCACATCACTGAGATGCAGTTTGGAGTAATTGCAGAATACCCCGCAACTTTGAGGCAACACCCTTAAAAGAGGTTGGCTACGGCTTCCGTATAGGGAGTCTACTCATACACAGAGAAATGCCAAATATAAACTTAAGTCCCATCTATAATGCTGTTGTGGCTACACCGTCCATTCATTAATGCATAGAGAAGTTCAATACGAGGAGAAATGCCGAAAAGTTTAATGTATTATGCTATTGTAGCTACACTGTCAGAACGGCTAATTTTTTGCCATTCCTTTTAAAGGAGCATTTTGCGTCCTTTTCTATGGTTTTTCTCAACCTCACTGATTCCACGATGCCAAAATGACATACACAACTAACTTATCTATTCAAATCTAACTTCAATTGGTGGCTTAAAAGTCGAAAAATGTACAACTTTTAACTTTGTTTTTCTCAAAGATATTTTCCGTTGGGATCCAAATAAACCTCGCCCATAATATGAATATTTAAAGCTACGAACGTCATTGGCCAATACGTAATACAACACCATGCTTGATTTGTGTAGATTGTCTATGGCAGTTGTACCAGGGAGCTGTTGGGAGTCCAGCTCGCTGGTTGTACCAAGTTACCAACTCGACGTTTTGAATCTATTTTTAGCAACGGCTCATAATTTAACCTGCATCTCTGATTGGTTGAATTCAATCTAGTGGGTTGGGGGAACTGTATGCGATTAATATTAAATGTGTAATTTGTCGGAGGACACTTTTCTCATTATCTGCAAATGTCCTTAATTACTTGCCAATTAATGCTTTGGCAGGGAAAAAACTTGGCTAATATCTTAGTTTGCTGTTTTGTGATTGATATATGTAAAAAACTTGATGGACTTGTCAAAAAAGTGGAAAACGGCGACAAAACCCAAAATGCTGCTTTAAGAACGACCCATCATTACATTGTTACAATTATTATGATAGGACCTTATTGAAACTAAAATTTGTTTCTGATCTTATTACTAAACTCGTAATCAAATTCTCTTTCATATTTTACTTGAGCATTTTAGGAAATTTCTGAATGGTAATTTGGTTACCCATCAGTCTGTGCGACAGTGTAGCCAGCTACATCATGGAATTCGTGTTGCGAGGTATTCTGCAATTAAACATGCAGTTTCTTGCTAACTCATGACAATGAAACTTAATGAAATGTGTGACCACCAAAAAGAAATGTTTATAGTGTGCATTCTTATTGAACTAACTAATATGAAGGAGCTAGGGATAGATATACATTTCTTCCTGATTTGCACAGCTTGTAATTCAATTTCCCCTGTTTTGCTGTAATTGTTGGTGGATTTTGCACATTTCATAAAAGGTGTTTTTATTATGAATTTCTAAATTACTTTCATTGTTATAGATTATAGCAATTTATGAAAAGTTATGAAAGAGATCTCACTATACATAATGTAGGCTACAGTTTATTGCATACACACATATTGACTCAAAACTCCTTACCAAGACTGAAACACAAAACATGCCATGATTTCCATACTGTATAACAGTCAGTTTATAAGCTCCAATTTTACCAACTGACCCAGAGTCCCCAAAGTGTGAATTCAGCCCTGAATCTGATTACATATATAGTTTTAAAAGGTAAATTCAAGCAATTTCTATTTTACATAATTGAATATGATTAAAAGTTTCCAATATTTCTCTACAAAATGTTTCAGTTTGTCATATATGGAAAGTGAAACTTGATAGTATATTTTCCTGCGTCAAACTTTTAGAAAGTATGGTATTCCAATGCCAAAAATTCTCCACTTTTTTTAAATTTTCGCTCTGCAACTAGACATGTAGATGATGTCTTGTTAAAGATCCATCTGGTTATCACTCCATAATCTCTGACTTAAAAAAATTGGAGAAAATATTGTGATAGGACTTGAACATTTCAATGTTTCATTCATGCTTACACCATCAGAGTCAGAATGCCAGACTACAACGTTACAGAGTACCTACGAATAGCGGCCGCTGTCGTCCTGCCACATATCGGTGGTTTCTATGGTGGCACCATAACCAAGGATCAAATCAAGGGATGGTACAAAACCCTCAACAAACCACCATGGACCCCTCCTAGTTGGGTTTTTGGACCCATGTGGACATCGCTCTACACTGCCATGGGATATGCATCGTATTTGACATGGAAGGACGGAGGTAAGTTTTTTGTTTTATTTCCTTTTCACGAGTGCTCCCAGAATTAAGAGACAGGTGTGTTAATGTTGCACACAGCCCTGCTCCCAGTTCTGCCACTTTTAACCGTCCTCTATCTGACAGACCATTGACCAATTAAGGGCTCATATCTTATAGTACTTTTCAGGCTTATGAATTTTATTTAGATCATAAACTACCGAAAAGAATATGCTCCAGTGTACAAGTCTGCTGTGCAAATTTGTATTTTGCATAGCAAATTTTTGCAGAGCATTTTGCTATTCGATACAGGATGAATTAAACCCTATGAGCATCTGGCCACCTTCTCACAAACTTAGGGAGATTGAGGCACTTAATTTCTCTGTCACTGCAGTGCAGCCATAGTGTATGAACCATAAATGCACCAGAAGACTCCACACAACAACAACGCTGCACAGCAGCAGCAATTCTGAATAGGTCCAGAGAATCTAGTTTTCTGATGAAAGTCTTGAACTAGAAACCTTAGAGGTCACAGGTGGATGCTCTAACCTCTTTACCACATCTCAGAAGACTCCACACAACAACACATCACAGCAACAATTCTGAATACTGTAGGTCCAGAGAATCTAGTTTTCTGGTGAAAGTCTTGAACTAGAAACCTTAGAGGTTGAGAGGTGGATACTCTAACCTCTTTACCACATCTCAGAAGACTCCACACAACAACAACGCTGCACAGCAGCAGCAATTCTGAATAGGTCCAGAGAATCTAGTTTTCTGATGAAAGTCTTGAACTAGAACCGTAGAGGTGAGAGGTGGATACTCTAACCTCTTTACCAAATCTCAGCAAGACTCCACACAACAACACCTGCACAGCAGCAGCAAATCTGAATATGTCCAGAGAATCTAGTTTTCTGGTGAAAGTCTTGAACTAGAAACCATAGAGGTTAAAGGTTAGAGGTGAATCATCACAATCACCGCCACACATTGAGTCATTTGAAACTGTATATAATTGATGAATACACCAGCTTTCTTTCTCTCTCTCTGACCAAGAGAATTAATAGCCAAATAGCCAGTTTATTAATATTAATTTAATATTAATAATTTAATATTAATTAATTAATTAAATAGCCAATTGTCCAAGAGAATTAATAGCCAACCATGCTCATTGTCGGTACCTTGGACTTCCATTTCATTTGTAAAAAAACATGAATCATACAGAATCAAATTATTCAACTTTACGTTCAACGTCTCCTTAAAATTCACAAAAGTTCTTTCTTCTTGTTGACCCCTATCTTCAGGAGGTTTTAAGAATGCCATGTTGCCACTGGGTTCATATGCTGTGGGGTTAGGCTTAAACTGGATGTGGACTCCAGTGTTCTTTGGAAGACACAAGCTTGGACCAGTAAGTATGGAACATCTTGCCACATTTTATCACTTAAAATCACTCCTTCTTCTAGACATACACAAGACCATTTCTTCTTCTTCTCCTCGTTCTTCTTTTTTTCCCCTTTTTGATGTGTCATGATTTTTTCTTAATCAGAATGTAATGAGCAACCCACATTTTTGACAAAAATGGCAGTATTTGATTACTCATATTTATAGAATCACTGAAGTTTTTGAGAGGTGTACAAAATAGATAACTATCTGAAAGTTCTTTTTGTTACAAAAAATACTTTTAATTGCCCAGTCATATTGCTGCCCAATCCCAATTCAACCCCTTTGATAGAACCAAATGAAATGAATGTCCTGTCCCATTTCACTTTCCGTTTCTTCAAGAATTTGATAGAACCAGATATGAATAATTAATTAAAAAGATATCAATTCTGTTTTTAATTCCTTCCCATTTTGTTCGTATTACCGCAGAATTGACAATCTTGCATTTTGTACTTTCTCTGTTCAAGATTTTTTCGTTTATATCTTTAGTTTTGTTGCTTCCGTCGGTTGTTTACGTAAAAGTTTTTCTCTGTGTTTATCTTATCTACAGTCTGTGGCTATTATACTATCATGTCTCGGAATGACGATAGCGACTACCTACCTATACTATCCAATCAACGAAACCGCCTGTTTTCTTAACTTCCCCTTGATTGCATGGCTGACGCTGGCATCTAGCATCAACATATACGTGTGGCTTAACAACAAAGAGAAAGGTGAATAAGATTGTGAGCTTGCCCCCNNNNCCCCCCCCCCCCCCCCCAAAAAAAAATGCCTACTTTTTGAAAGCCTGGTAAAATAAATTTGCCGAAAAATAAATTAAAATATATTTGCAGTCAATTTTAGGCAAGTACATGGGCTTTTTTAGAGTTTTAATGGAATTTCTAAATGTAAATCAATTTGATTAAAGCATGCCATTATTAATGATAAATGACACAAGTAGATGGCTGGGTGAGTTGGTTAAAGGTATTTTGATGATTCAGCTGAAATACAGACAATTTTATTCCCCTTTTTTGTTTTGTTCCACCAGGCAATGGTGACAGCTGAATGGTGAGAGTTAAGTACAAGTCTTGTGTATATACCATACATGATGGTATTAAAGCCTTCTCTAATTTACCTTGCATCTATTTCCACTTTTCCTTGCCCATTGTAGTTAGAAAGTATTCAGAGTCAAGTCTGGTATAGACAAATTGCTCAGATTCTAAAATAGTGTTGATTTTATGTTAAATTGAAATTGTTACATTGAAAAGTTATAGCACATTAAAGTTTATCAGTTAACAGGGGAAGTGTGTGGTCTGTCCACGAAGATGGTTGATTGATCTCTTAATAACTGTAGTTTTCTTTAAGCGCTGTCGAAGTTTGGCTCCTTCTAAAACAAAGCCTCATTTGTTCTTCGTTGATTTTAATATAAAGGTGTAACATCGTTGTTAAATTTATTTAATGCCAATTCAGATAATAATTTTATCTGCTACGTCATTGCACAGTGAAATGGAATGCCAAATAGTCGGATTGCTACACAAATGCAAACAGTCTATAACACATTTTGCACACGGAATGTTACTGTTTTGACCGTTTTATGACATTTCAGCACTATTCTTCAGTTTAAAACTGCTACCCAAAGATGAGAATAACTCTCAAAGTTTCCATGAATACTAGAGACAGCATTGGTCTATCAGAAAAGACAGATGGGTTACTGAACTGGGATGCCAGTGTTCAGCAAATTTTCTCAATTTAATTACAACAGTTCTTTTTATTTGAAACTGTCCTGTATCTGGAAAGGTTACCTAAGAGTACTGTGTTACAATGTTACTTGGTGTAACAGTGCCTTGCTGACATATATACAATGGAAATTATCCTTCATGGTTTCTTGTAGTACTTTCCTTCAAGTTAAAAAAAAAACACTTATAAACCAAAACTTGAATTTAAGTGATGCTATGTTTCTGTAGTTTGTGAGGTACAGTATATATTTATATATTTTTTTTCTTTAAAAAAAGTCCAGCAGAGTTTTTGGAAAGTTCATAATTATAAAAAAAGATTGAACATTGAAACCTTTGAAATCTTTTGAGCATTTGAAGTACGGGCTAGCAGTTTTTAAAGTTTGAATCTTCTAAAAACTCAACATTTAATAATCAAGTTACATATTTGTTATTCTATTCTTGGACTTGAATCAAAATTTCAGGAAATGCTCTCAGCATCATGGCTGTTATTTTGTCGCAGTTAAATTCATATTGATTTTGTTCCGATTTGCTAATATTTTAATCAATCTTTCAAATGACTGTCCTTTGTGGAATCTGTCTGTGTTCTGTACTCTCAAATTATCTAAGAGGCAGAGATGATTTTCTTTGTTATCATTATATTGTTTAAGTACTAGCTATCTGTACTCTTTGGATTCGCTCGTACAGAACATTCCAGAACCCGTTAACTTGCCTGAATCTTGTGAAAAGAAGACTGAAGAATGGATGAAACACTACTGGGTGCTCTCAGTCACTTTTTTTAACATTTGATAACTGCTGAGGATTTTTGAGGTTGAAGATAAGCTATGTGTGATGTAATGTTAGCAATACACAATGGTGTGATGAGGTAGCAAATAAAGATGGAAAAAAGTCAGTATAAAGAAAAAGCAATTCTTAATTTCTGTGTCTCCTATTTTATGTGTAAAAGTAAGTTGGCCTGACGTTTCGATCCTAGCAGGATCTTCTTCAGAGGCTAAATGACAAGTACAGTAACAGAAGGGACAAAAACAAGCACAGAAAACAGACAGGTTAATGAGCGCGGTGAACACAATGAGATAGATGAAAGGGGATTATAAGTAGACAATGGATGGTGAGAAGAAAGCAACAGGGAAAGAGGAGAGGTAGGAGATTAACAGTGGAGGGACAAAGAGAGAATTAAAGGAACAGGGTAGGGAATAAACTGGAGAGGGACAAAGACAGAAAGGTGTGGAGAAAAAAGGAGGGGAAGAGAGCTGTGGGAGGATGAATGAAAGGGGGGGGGAGGGAACAAGGGGAGAAGGAGTGGGGGACAGAAGAAAAGTTAGTCATGTCCTTCCTGAATGTTCAGCCCATGAGGTTGAATGGTGCGAAGGCGTTGCATCCAGAGCCTCTCTGCTGATTCGTACTAGGTCAGGGCGGCTACCTAAGGATTCAATCCCCTGTAGGGACATGTCGTTAATGGTATGGTTGGGAAGGTTAAAATGTTCTCCAACTGGGGTCTCAGTCTTCATGGTGTTGACTGTGGATCTGTGACCATAGAATCGCTTCTTGAGGGTGGTTTTGGTTTCGCCAACATACTGGATGGCGCACACTCTACAAGTGATGTGACCCTTAGTCTTGTGTGTGAGTTGCATGCTGTGGCTGGTGATGGAATTGGATTCAACAATGTGGTGGCTGCAGACGTTGCATCTCGAAGTACGATCACATTTGAAAGTACCATGCTGAATGGGTGTAGGGTTGGAAGTTAGAGGTAGAACAGCAGCATGCACAAGAAGGTCTCGTAGGTTGCGTGGTCGTCTGTAGGTGATGATGGGTTTTTCAGGGACGGCTCGTTGGAGTCTATCTGAAGTGAGGAGAACCTTGTTAGAGGTGATTTTCTGAAGAGGAGGAAGATTTGGGTGGAAAGCATGGGCGTCAATCCGGGGGGGGACGGGGGGACACGTCCCCCCCACGTTTCGATGGGTGGGGGACACAATATCAAATGTCCCCCCCACACATTTGGAAAAAAAGTAGTGTCTATTTGGTTAGGGCTTACACATCTCAGGATTTATATCATCGAATATCACTCAATGTTGCTGAATGGAGAATTCCACCCAGATCTCGTGAGTTGGTACCCTGAGCTCTCCGATAATCTTAAGCTTAGTCTGCCTTTCTTTCG
>JAIPMN010003287.1:22451-32456 GCA_020650975.1 Apostichopus californicus | reverse complement strand
TATGGTCTGTAAATATCGCAATGTTGATATATTCAAAGTTAAATTAAATACAAATGTGTATTCACCTGATACTAAAATTGAAAAAAGAGTACTCAGGTAATAATATATTAATTAATAAATAAAATTGATTTATCATTCATTAATTAAAAACAAAAGAATAATCTTGATAAATCATTCATAACTAATTTAAGTTTCTTTCACTGAGATTTCTTGCGATGAATCGTGGTATAATTTTGAAGATACTGTTTCAAGTTGACTAAAGCATTGTTACCGATTGGTGATTAATCATTATCAAACTATGATTGCATCACTAAAGTGAACATTAATCAATGAGTAATTAATGATGTCATTTTACTCTCAATCCCCTGATATATTTTTAGTTTTGTATTACTAACCAATCAATTTCAGTTAAAAAATAAGAAACAACGCATAAAGATGTTTTTATAAAATCTTGACTGACCTGTACTTCTTTGACGTCTCCTCCTCTTGTTTCTGGATGGTTCACTGTCCGGTTCGAAGCTAGCAATATCTCTAAACTGAGAGGTTGCAGCCAGCGAGTCGACCATAGGTATGTTAATAATTTCATCGTTCTCTTCATCTGTTGAAATTAACAAAAAAATGGATTGTGTATCAGGTACGTCTACAAAGATGGACGAATACCTCCCACACACACACTCCTCCACCCAGCAGAAGGCTGGATAAAAATACAAAACAGATAGATCGCCAATTTGAGAAAGTATATGAGAATTTGAAAACCCAAAAATAGTAATACATTTGTTGTGTGAGTAGAACGAATAACTCTGAACCCTAATTCTTGACTCCCTTGACAAATCTTCAAAAATATGAAATTTAATCTGTCTAATACATTATTATAATCGCCTTTTATCAGATATGTGTCCCTTCAGGATCATCATACGAGAAGCAGACGGAGTTTTAAGTAATAATTCGATGGGTGCAAGGTAGTCCAGTGGAATAGATTTTGCTTTGACTTACGCTGTAAACTCCCTGCTGTTGTTGGTAACTCTTGCGAACTTGGTGGGTCTGTCTCCTGACGTGTAGACCTATCCGTTGATTTCAACCAACATTGTATGCTACGAGATAACTTTGTGTTCCTAACCTGAACTTGTGCCCAGGTGCTGCAAATTTAAAATATTAAATTCACAAAAATTAAACATAAAAACATGAAAAAATTGATCCACGGTATTGATAAGTTTAAAAATTTATTTACAGTCACGTTTAATGAAGCTTATTTGAGGGACAAAGAATCAGGAATTACCTCAAAATATTGGCTCATGTCCAAACTACCGTCCCTAAAATAAAGTGTTGGTTACATAACCCCGTCTTCTATTTCAATCTTTTCAATAATTATTCAAATGGCTGACATTTTATAACCAAACTTACATAATTTATAAGCACTGGGCCCAAATGGCACAAACACTAGGCCCCCGTCATATGAATAGTAAATCGTTGGGTTTGATAACCCACTGTAGGCAACCCCGTAGATTAAAAATAAGGGGTTCAATGTCACACATCCAAACCTACGTCATAACCCGGGGGGTTCAGTCAACTCACATCCTAGCCTCGGTCAATCGAAAGTTTGATGTGGACCAAATGACCCACATTGTAGCAATTTCAGTTGGATACTACTAAGTTCAGTGGGTTCAATGACTCTAACCAACACTCAAACCTACAGACGTATAAGTAATCGTTAGTAACGTAAGTGACCCAGTCATAACTATAGTAAGTTCAATAACCCACTTAGCCACCCACCATACCCCAGTCAGTTTGACTTGTAATCAATAGGTTCAACGTTACCGTCATACCTTTGTAATAACACCATATGAGCATAGCATGCCGGAGCAAATACTGTGCTGTGGAAAGAAAAAGAAAATGAAGAAAATATTATTGGAACGGATAAATTAACATGAAACCATTATAAATAAGGTCAGTTGTAGTTTACTTTTCGGGTGTTCTCTTTCCCAGAGTGGATATATTTAGGAGTGTTAGCTCAGTGGTTAACGCCGGTGCCTTCCGATCATAAGGTCCCCGGTTCGAGTCACTCCAAGATTAATGTATTGAGAGTTGTTGACAATTGACAATTCATAATCATGGACGTTAAATATGAATGTAAGAGACTGACTTCGGTCAGCTTGCGGCTTTGATAAGCCAATGAGGCTTCTTCGCGAGTTCCTGCTTGCAGGAGGATCTAAAATACATACATATATATATATATTTATTGTTAATTTGAAAATCAACATAATAAGATCAATCTTTGCTAAATTTTCAAACATAAAACAAAGATATGTGTTTCCACACTTTGTCCCTCCCTTTAAATCCAGAGGGTGTTCACAGCGAGTACTTTTGTTCATGATTCCAACTGCGCATGTTTCTGTCGTAGTTCCAGGTCAGGTCAAGGAACACAAACACAATGAGTCAAATTAACACGTTCTGTACCCATATACACATGAAGGTAAAAAAAAAATCCTAAGGAATATTAGTTGATTACGTCATTACTTACGTGGCATTACGTAATGATACTCGTGTCAACCGACCAATCTTTTGCATATAGTTCCAGTGCCTGATCTCTCTCGGTGGTCCACCCATCCCTATCGTTAACTGTGCTTCGTCGTATAACCACTGGAATATAAACACTGGCGCTGAGTTGGAAGTAAGAGATAAACACAAGTGGTAGGTCGTTTTGATAAAACTGGTATAGTTAGACCTTCCTTTAGTCCTTCCTTTGACTCCCCCATCCCCCTCTATCCTTCCTACCCTCACTCAACGCTCTCCCATCCTCTTTCCCGCCTCACCCCCTCATCCCACACCACCCATCCTCCCCCAACAACAACAAAAAGAAATCTATTACGTTATACTTAATGGTCAATCGTGTTCATCCTTCAATGAGTGTGTTTTTTTACGTGACCAACCGTAGCGGGATCGTCACGGCCTAACGGCAATGGAAAGACAAAACCAACCAACACTAAAGCCAAAGCGAAACCTAACCTCACTCTCCCTGACCTATGAAACACGCTAAACAGCGACACATACGGAGGTCCCGGTCGTAGTGTCACAAAGACCCCCGACCCCCAAGACCACCGCCCAAAAACAGACAGTTCCCGCGCCGCGAAAAGTCGACGAAAAATTGTTTTATTATGCAACCTCAAGTCTGTGTTCACTGCCTCCAGGACTTCTTTCAAAGATTATTTTACTGCCATCCCAGACTCGAAGTACTTTCCCCACATCGAGAGACCTAATTGTCTCATTTTAACTAGTGTGATATTTGAAATTAGAAATACATCTTCCTATGTGAACCGGTAATGTGACAAAATAGAACTGAGAGAGATCAGCTATAGGACCTAATTGTAAAAATAAAACTTACATTTTAAAGTCTCGTGTATTCTGAATCCAAAGAAGCATTTCCAGCTTTGTGTTTGACCATAGACCTCGGTACAGGCCCGGGGTGTGTAACTTCTCCAGAGTCTGGTGAAAGAAATAAACAAAGAGACTTGTAAACAAAATAATGATTAACAAAATACCAATTACGAAATTGTAAACAACTTGACTGAACAGAACATCCAAATCGATAATCCCTCAAAATATACAGTAACGTATCGAATATACATTTGGGTTAGGTCACTTTTGTGCTGGAAGAGAGTCGGCTACACTTATCTGAGACCCTAGTGGTCCTGTTTACTACGCTCTCTCAAAACTCATTTGATGAAAACTGTTTAATTAATTGTTCAATTTTGCCAATTTTGCTTGCATATTTGTCTTGTACTATGTTTACTGTGTTTTGTTTTGCTGTCGCACTGTTTGTGTCACTGCGCCATGAGCGTCTTTTTGACGTATATCGGCGCATTATAAATGTCCATTATTATTATTAGAGTGAATCCATATATTTGTTGTTGGAGTCTTGGGGGGGGGTGGGGACGGGGACGGATGGGTCAGAGTGGGGTCGACCAGAAATGTGGGTTACGCACAAGAAAGTCCTCGTCACTACTTCATTTTAACCATATTCGTTAACGATGTCACGTGCTATGTTGTTTACTTTACATCGTGATGTGGCACGTGACAAACCTTCTTTGCACACCACACGTTTATATAGAATATTATGAAACTATTCAAATTATGCTTTGGATAAATTAAAAAGAGAAATTTGACAACGAGCAATAAGTACATTTTCTCAAAGACCCAGATCTATCGTGAACAAACAACAAAGAAACCAAAAACAGACTCAAGAATTAAAAAAAAAACTTACTTTGAGCCTCGTTTGATGGAGAGAGATGGATTACAGAACAAGAAATCCGAGCAGTCCTCTGTCGGTGAGTCCAGGGAATCGGTCTCCAAGAACCATCCAGAATCTGCCAATCCTCTCACGGAGGCTGAACTGCCTGCAGCCTCCATCAAATCAGCAATACGATCGATATTGAGTAAGACGCCAGTACCCCCAGCACTGCGGGTATTTAATGATAAGGGTCCGATGTGTTTATATATTATACATATATTGTAAACCAGGGGTAAGCAACCTTTTTGAATGAACGGGCCAGATACAAGGGGTGAAAAATTTACTGGGCCGCACCTAACCATCGACCTGCTGTTGATTTCGAACCTTTTGATTCCGAGGACTTTCAAGCAATAGGTGTGTATACTTAATCTGTATTCAAAAAAACATAATGTCAATACAGTACAGTTGATAATTAATGGGGATAGTAGGCCTACCTGACAGCATCATTAGTGCCGATAAATTCTAAGCAGCTAGCTCGTTTTTTGTGATGATGAAAAATAGATTGATTTTTTAAAATTTTTCTTGAGACATCTCACGGGCCGCAAAACAAAATTACTGGCGGGCCGTAAGTTGCCCACCCCTGTTGTAGACGTTACAACAAGTGCGATACGAACATTTTACAATGTCACTTCATTGTATTTATTTCACACCAAACAAAAATTCTAAAATCTTTGCAACAACAAAATGGCGAAAAGTGGAATAGACCAGAGATTCTTGAGTTGGACGAATTTCCATCGGTAACGTTTAATTTTATAACAAGAATACAGTCTGAATCGTCATCATGTTATGACATGAGTTTTCAGTCATATTTTCAGCAGATTTCGGGGACTAAACAGTGCTATATGTAAAGTACAATGTTTCATTACCTGCTTCCCGCCAAAACCACTTGCTTGGCATCTAAAATTCCTGCCGTCATTAGTTCTTTTATCACTTCTTCCAAGATCAAAGCTCCCATGAAAGCATAGCTGCCTGAAAGTAAGAAATCGATCAATCGATTGATTGGTTAATTGATTGTTTGATTGATTGATCGATCGATGGATCGATGAAGATGTGAGTTATCACCTATAGTACGGCTTAGTGCATATCACTGCATATCACTAAAGCGTATCCATTCAAATGTTGCGAATTTGCACTTAAACCCTATATTTGAAGGTCGCTGTAAACAACCATTAAAGTAAGTTAATATAGTACATACTCAAAATAAATACCAAAAAACTATGGAGTGGCCCATGTATATGCTTGAACTGGTCACAATTACATGGTGGGACCTCCGAATTCTCAAAAGAGCGAGTGCATAAAGTTGAAGCGATTTGATCTATCTTTCTCGCATAGCGTACGTACTAGCTATAGTGTGTACCTGCTAAACAGCAACACACTCAACGAAACTCCCAATATTTTCGACACAGAAAGGAGAAGGGAAAAAATTAATCTATAGTCTATACTAAACAACGATGCAGTTTTACTACAAAAAGTTTATGACCCTTAACACCCCCCCCCCCCTCCGCCCACCCAACCCCTCTCCTTTAACTATCCACACGCACCCCTTTAGTTACCGACCGACTCATGCCTTACCTGATTCATCTGCAGTTACCGTTCCACTCCAAACATCACTAGAGCAGTAGGGAACGTACCTGCAAAAAAGAAAAAACGTCAGAAATGAAAAAACGTCAGAAATGCACTGAGTATGTAATAACTATTGTAATTATTATCTTATAATGAGGAAATACCTCGTATAAAATATCACTCACTGTCATGGTCGACTGGCGATAACTTCAGCCGATCGTGACGAAAAAAGACCTAGCAGGCATGATGCCCGAAGCCGCGTTGAATTTCCATATAGTTATTGTCATCTCTCCATTAACATATCCTTCGTCATGTGATGGGTAAATTAATGTTAATAAGACATACCCTAACATACTTACACAACATTGGCCTTCCACCAAACAGGATTCTCTTCCGGGTCGGCTGATAGTATACCCGTTCCTATAAGAACCAAAAAAAATATTTAGGATTTTAGGGCTGAAAATGACCAAATGATGTGCAAATTTACTGATAAACATAAACCTTGTAGCAAACAATATTGGTATCTTTTCACTTCCATTCAGACATCATTTATATTTGCGAGTATGCTTCTAATGTCAATAAATCAGCTTTAATCATTTTTGGAAGGTATTAATGTTAAATTCATATCAACAACCAAAACAATAATGTTTATACATTAAAAAATGTCTTCCATTATGTCGAAATGGCTTTCGTGATTTAAATCGTGCAATGAAAAAGAAACAATAAAAATATCCTCTTGAGGAATGAAGATACCGTTCTCCTTAGGGCACCCTCCCGTCACTCACACTCAACTCCCCACCCCCTCCCCCACCCTTCCCCTTGGCTGCAGTGACTAAACAAACTCTGGAGGGGTGGGAGAATGACTCATTTCGTCGTTTAAAACCAAAACAAAGAAAAAAACTTAGGAACTTCGTATCAAACTGTTCCCAATCTTCACTTAAAAGTTATCGTTTACAGCTGATCACTCACCCAAGTGGAACATGATTATTGAAGTGGTTGACTACATAGCGACCTCTACTTGATGATACGAAAGTGGTATGTATGTATTTATTTTAGATCCCCTCGGAACTCGCGAAGAAGCCATCATTGGCTTATCAAAGCCGCAAGCTGACCGAAGTCAGTCTCTTAGATTCATATTTTACGTCCATGATTATGAATTGTCACCTGTCAACAACTCTGTAACTGGACGACATACATTATCTTGGAGTGACTCGAACCCGGGACCTTATGATTGAAAGGCACCGGCGTTAACCACTGAGCTAACACTCCTTGAGTATAGCTTGTTCAAATGACATTAATTATTCACCACAGTACATCCATGACTCACCTATTTTCTTTTTAGGCCAATTTCGCGAACTCTTTAGTCGACTTTCTCTGTGAGTGCAACCAGCGTTGCTAAAACAGAAGGAACCTCCTGAACAATATAAAAATATGAATGACAAGAATGAGGAGGTTATAATAGAAAGAGAAACAATGGTTACATTATTCAATTTAAGGTAATAATGACTCGAAAACATATTGCTAAGATACCACCCTCCAAGATTTTTCTGTACACAAAATCGATCGTTAACTATGCCAAGATATTACTGATCCCGTGGAAAGGACAAGCTAACCCTACCACAATCACCATTAGTCTTTATGATTTACTTGCGATGAACACCTTTCTCAAATAGGTGTGTAAAGTATTTTCCTATTTCGGGGTTAACAAGGTTTAACTGTTTTAATGCTTAAAGTCGATTGTTGACAATTAAAACAGTTAAACCTTGTTAACTCCCAAATAAGAAAAGTCCATACTTGGAATGACCTATTCTACTAAGAAGTACATTGTTATGGGATCATCTTATGAGGCAAAACCCATTGAGGTTTGTTTGATATCATTTTCCAATCAAAAGCATTTACCTCGGTTTCTTTTCTTATTGTAAAACATGCAAGACCATTAGTATATGATATCAAAAAAATATGTTATTTACCTTCTAAGTATATCAGCCATTTCTTACTGCCAGACTTGCGTAAATAGAAACTGTAAATCAATAACAAGTTTAATTATAACGTGAGATATAAACACACTGCAGGGGATAAATCAACCTCCCCATCCCTTCCCTTCTTAAATTGTTATTTTTGTAGCACGTTTCCCGCGCGTTGCATATTGCTGTCATTTTGCGATGTTTTCTTACGCATTGTTATTTCGGTAGGAATTGCAATTAACAAATACGATCATCAATTACCGCAACTTCAACCCCCCCCCCCCGCCCCACACACCAACTCTCCCTCCTGTCCACTCCTTACTAACGTGCAACAGTAGTTCGGGAGTAAATAATGACAGAAGGTTTATCACATAACCGTTCATAATTATTCTGGAGATTTTTTTGAATCAGTTCTATTTCGTTGGGCATGAGGGGGGTGGGGTGGGGGGAAGTCTAACGGTTAACCTGGAAGAGAAAAAGTCGACACAGTTAAGATATGAAACTACCATTAAACAGAAAGGATACTTTGAAGATTTATTCACTATAATTAAGTATATTTCTGCTAATCGTCCAGTGTTTTCATCAAGTGTCTTTGCTAACTACAATCATTCTGACGTGAGGGCTAACAATAAAATCCGAAGTTCAGGAATTTTGAATACAAAATAATCCTTTGCAAAGCTCTAGAGGGGTGAACTGAAGGGTACATGGCTAAATATCCTACTGCTTGGAAAAGAGAGGTACACCATCCTCCTCCCACTCACCGTCCCCACCTAGCTACCTCCCACTCACCGTCCCCACCTACCTCCCACTCACCGCCCCATTCTCCTCCCACACATCCATCTCTCACACCGCTTCTCTCTGAAATATGCATCAGCAATTAATAAATCATCAGTTATAATTGAACAAACAATCCATTTCGTAGTAAAAGGTATACCATGGAGATATTATACTCTGACCTCGTGTAATACTTTCATGTAAATACTTTCCTACGTATGCTTGATTTGTTAGGTCATTTCACTTCCGGTCTCATTCATGTTGCACCAGTGGGTATGACGTCATAACATGTAAACGTGTGATACATCATCATACAATGAACTCACCCAGCTGGAGACCTGTCGTTACAAGTCACTGTCCGGTTTCTAATGTGAAATAAAGATAGTTGGTACTGAGGGTCGAATTCACATGTCTGTAAAGCCGAAGCCAAATCCTTAATTCGCGCCATTAAATCGTCTGGATCTCCACCCAACTTGTTCAAGTCTAGGACGTATTCATTCTCCGACGGAGATGATGAGGCCGGTTGGAAAGATAGTTGTCTAGGATACATCGCGGAACTAGTCCAAGGCACGATGAAGGCAACCAACGAAGATAACAACAAATTACGTAACAAACTGCTAGATGAAATACACATCGGTGCTCCACGGAAAACTTCTCGTTTGGCCATGATTAGCATCTCTCTTGTTTGTCTAAAAATAGGTAAATCAGATTGCGAAAGATGAAACAATTTATGTTACCCAAGTTACTTACTTTATTACAATCAACGAATGAATTCTTTAAACAATAATAGCTCAAGAGAAATCATGAATTAATTAAGAGAAAACAATTGAGAAAATTAGTCCAGCATTGTTCTGTGTATAGTGAACCATCAAGTGCTGGATTGTGAAACTGACACGATGGGGTTAACAACTCTGGGAACCGAGAAGGTTAATGCATCTACTTGGCTTTTATGCAGCAATATTTTAGGTCTTTCTGTTACGATATTTTGGGGTCAATATAAATATATAAATATATATTAAGACGACCAGTGGTATCAAAGCGAATTAGTAGTGAAAATGAAATGGTTTACAGTAAAACACCTTTGATTCATTTCAGAAAAGAATTAATTTTCGACAGAATCTAACATCACCACACATGTTGCAAAGCAGGCGCGTAGCGAGGAATTTGCCAAGGGAGGGGCGAACCTGTATAGGCAAACTATTGGAGCCGTAGATTCGGCACTGGAAACTATCTAAGTGTAGCGCCAAGCGTACAATAAAATTTTGCCCGAAAATGCCTCCCAGATCGCTGGAAATGGCACTTCCCAGGCCTTGTAAGTTGCATCTAAGCATTTCCTATTTTGAAATTACTAGCGATATCATAAAAACATACAAACAAAATTTGCTCAAGGGAGGGGGGTGGGGCGGTCGCCCCCTTCGC
>JAIPMN010003287.1:374-22441 GCA_020650975.1 Apostichopus californicus | reverse complement strand
GAAACTATCTAAGTGTAGCGCCAAGCGTACAATAAAATTTTGCCCGAAAATGCCTCCCAGATCGCTGGAAATGGCACTTCCCAGGCCTTGTAAGTTGCATCTAAGCATTATCTATTTTGAAATTACTAGCGATATCATAAAAACATACAAACAAAATTTGCTCAAGGGAGGGGGGTGGGGCGGTCGCCCCCTTCGCCCCCTTCGCTACGCGCCTGTTGCAAAGGCGGATTTTGAATGGACCACTATTATAAACTTATCTCCAATAGGTTAGGCTGTGTTTCATGTTTCAAAGGCAAATGATCACTTCTAACAAATTGAGGATATACTTCACAGTAGTGATCCATTTTATGTGTATGCATCCTTGATTTCATATATTAAACATTGTGCCTAAAGTCACCGTTTAAATTTCATAAACAATTGGTATATGTATTATAGGCAACTCTATATGCTATTGCAAAACGTGAAGATCTTATTCTAGATATATGAGAAGGCCATTCTGCAAACATTTCCAGGTATTTTCGACCAAATATTTCACCGCAAATAAATTCCGTACGTCAGTAAGTGGTTGTTGGTTATTCCCTCGTGAGTTTGGCGATTCCGTCTTTGACGGGTTCGTTCAAATCTGACGGTGATACGTCGTGACATGTTTGCTAATGGCTAATTAGCCCCAGCCCATAACCTTGTCTCGTGTCGCATTTCTTGTAAAATGACGTTTACGTTTCAACTTTCCGCAACGGAATATTTTAGGTCCATTAATTTCTATTTTTAGGGTTTTGGTCGGGTTGTCTTGTTCTCGCAGTAGGGATGGAGGGGGGCTATCGACACAGCTGACGTTGAATGGAATGTTAACCGTGGCGCCGAGTCTATATGAAGTTAATATCGCAAGGGATATATTGCTCACATCGTGAGATAAATATATATATAGATAAAGAACAAACCGAGTGTTCCGGGATTACATCATGTTGTAAACATTACCAGTACAGGCTTGAGGCAAAGGCAAATAGTTTAGTCCATTAAAAATGTTCTGGAAGTTTAAACATTTGTTTGTTTAGTTGTTTTAATTTGATTTGGGTTGATTCATCTGTGCAAGTGCGTGTCGCACTTCTAAAAGTAAAATCAAGTGATATGAAAGTTTATAAAAAGTGTTTTTTTTTCTCATTATTTTTGAACTTCCTTTAATCGCATGTAACATTTGACCTCCCTCAAACACAATATGCGCCGTTTACATGGCAAGTAAAGCATTGTTTATATAATATATAAGATGCAGTGTAAAGCGCGTATAATAATATGCAGGCTTCCATTGAGATTTTTGTATACTACTGTAATATATATTGTGCGTAAATATGTGGAATTACAAGTGAATATTGCAAAGATTAAATTAACAATATGGGTCAACAGAAGTAAGACGATAAAATTACATTACATCCTTTCCAAAGGCAAAAGTAAATAAATAAAGTTAAAAAAAAAGGATAAAAGAAGAATGTGACTCTGAAAGGGATATGACCCCTGACCCTTGATATCCAACGCCCATAGATGCTACTTTGCTAGTCATTATAGTCTCTAATACATACAAAGTACATGGGGTCGTTTTTAATGGGACTTCATGTTTGTTAATACTGGTCTTTATTAGGGAAACTGAAGGGGGAAAAGATTTCATTTATGATCTCACGTGGTTTTGACGTTGAAGGTCACCGGACTGGTTGGGGGTAACAATTCCAGTGATATTACAGAACCAAAAAAAAGTTATTTAATTACATGTTTTTGAAAGATTTGTGTCACAAGTCATTGAAGCTAACACTCTCTGTGGTTTTACGCTCTCCATATGTTGGCGGTTAATATAATTTTTTTAAACAAATTGGCTCTTTATTCAATGTTTTTGGAGAAAGATGATTGGTCAAGTTGACTCCGCACACTTTGAAAAAGTCAAGTACAAAGGTCAACAGTATAGCCCCTCAAGATATGCTAGAAACTCAAATATGGTCACTCATGTTCAAAGCGCAAAGAGCATTTTTGCCAACCTCAGCGCATTTCGCATTTTCGAACGCACCTCTGTCGGTGATCTTAAAGTCTACCTTTAGACACAAAATTAAGTTGCATGTGTTGCAGACACAAGCTATCAATGCATCTTGCATTTCGATACCATATTTTTGAGAAATGAGCCATTAAACATCTCAATCTAATCAAATACAGTGACTGGACTACTAAGTCTATAACACACACAGAGCGACAGAGAGAGAGCAGTTTCACAGATGTGGTACAAAACTCAATAGAAATCTATTAATATACTTTAATGGCGCCAATGTGTCGAATGTCATCTCTGTTATTTATATGAATGAAAGTTAATACAACATGATAAGACTGTGTGATTAGCATTAATATGGCATGGATTAAAATTAACATTCAGAACTGCATTGAGGAGCCGACTTGGCATATCTTAAAGTTTTTGTATTGAAACAATACTTACAATGAATACAAAATGTTCTAGTTTGAGTTGACACATCAAAGACAAACAGCACTCTCCATAAATTTATCCTATAACACTCCTTGATGTCTGGATATTATATTGAGAATCGGAACCTTACGAAAGATACTTTTGATATTTTTTAAATTTGATCAAACGTTTTATATGTTTTAGAAACAAGGCTGAGACAATGCTTGATCGACATATGTGTATTAAAATATGTGTGTGTATTACATATATGTATTTCAATATGTACTCACAACAATACATCAAAGTTATATACAAATAGTTATGTATGTACCAAGGGGACAACATCGTATACCAGCGCAAACTAAAGAGTATATAAACAAAATCAAATAATGCTTGGACAAAACCAGGGATAATTACAGACAGACCGATGGGGGTGCAATCCCGCTGTCTATCACCTCGTTACGCGGTCAGGGCCATTTCGCGATCTGGAGATTCTTTATAAATGTCGGTATCCTTTAAAGATCTCACGAAAGTGAGAAATGTGATCACCCGTTGATGATGACTGACAAAGAAAATTGAAGGTCACCGGGATCCCTTCCTTAGTTGACACCTAAGCTATACTCATCTTCACAAAAAAATAATAATAAAGTGGGTGAATCTCTCGCTATTAAGTTTTTTTCAGTCAATCCTTATAAGATATATACAAGAATCAACTTTCTCGGTAAACGTCCCCCCCCCCCTTCTCATTTAGGGTTGGATTAATTAATAAATTCATGTCATTGAGACCGTACAAAATGGGTGAATTTTAATATGCTAACGGACGATGTACAGTACATTACACATTAGAATTTTACTACAAAATTCTGAGAAAAATACCACGTTTTGCATTTTGATTTATGATACATGTTTATCGATGTGGCTCATATACATATATGCTTTCAACAGAGTGACATATTGAACTCGCTGATTGGTTTAAATATTTGTGACGTCATTAGCAGATAAGATGGTAACAATTTTATGAAATATTTAGTTGTTTATCATTATACATACACGAGCATCTGATTTCTGGTGAAGGTCATTTGTCTGAAGGAGAACATAATAAGGTGCGCCCCCCCCCCACACACCCCACCATCCAGCTTCTTAATTTAAACCTATATACATACCTGCATTGCAAACAAATTACGGTCGAGTGTTTGAAATATGATACATAATTTATACTATTCGATACTAAAATACAAACAAGGTCATTGGCTTCAGTATTTTTTCAAGGTCATTGGCTTCAGTATTTTTTCTTCAAAGTTTGAAGTAAAAGTAGAGAGAAAATGTGATATGAGGAAATTTTTGGGCGCAAAAAAATGTCGAGTACCGAATGAGATCATTAAAAATAATATCTTCTTTAATAAAATTCGTTATAGTGAAAATATCAATCATTGGATATGTATAAATTGTAATCTTACTTATAGATTAAAGTCTACAAGATTTGGTCGAATTGAGGACCAATTGCAAATAAGTTTTCTATTAATAATTATATTAATATCTTTATTTTATCGATATGTGGTCATGTCAATTAGTTCACCCCTAAAACGTAGCAAAACAACGAAGAAGAAGTACTTATTAAAAAAAATCATAAAAAGAATCTAGAAGAAATATATATATATAAAGAATCTACAAAATATCAGAAATCAGTGAGCTTAAAGTTGCAAGCACCCCAGTTTGTCGGCACTTTCTGACAATAAGCCGACAAATGACATCAATAATATTTCTAAGTATAGAAACTTCACACGTTTGTGCAATATATCCATTTACCTCATCCCCAATCAGAATAAACTGACTTCAGCTACGCTTAATACTACATGCTCGTCAACATGCGAAAAGAATTGGGCGGTTAATTTAATGAAAAGAAAATGCTGCTCAGTTGTTGGTAACGTCTTTTATCTTTTATAAATATTAATTAAATTTTCTCAATTAAGCTTTGATTAACTTTATTTTCATCTACTCTATAAAGTTGTTATGAAAACCGATAAAAAGGTAACAACAGACAAAGAGAGTCATTTCATTGTTTAAAAAAAAAACCCACAGCTATTTTAAGCTTCTAACTTTTAATTGTGGCAGAATATATTTTGATACCCAATTAAGAAATTTGAGTCTAAGGTGGGAATTAGCAATTTTCACGTTTTTACTTTGATTGATAAGCCGATCTGTTGGTGGGGGTGTTTTACTATCTTTTTTTATGATACGTTACCTTAGATGATTATCTCTCGCACAAAACAGAAAGTTGCATCCCCCGCTCTCGAAGTTAGAAAAGCAGCTAAAAATGTCACACTATTTCTCGACTGAAATCTGAGCGCCCTTGTATCTGCTTGTTGATCACTCCGTCCAGGCCCGATGTTTACAATAATCTAAAGAGAACTTCGATTGATATAAAGTCCAGCCACCGGTTAAAATCTTTCCAAGCACTAACACTTATGACAATAGAGTTCATCCAATTGGCAACAAATAATAGAATTGTCTTCCTTTTTGCCCCACTTCTATTTTTTTCTTCTGAGGTATATAAGGAAACAGAGCCCAACTTGAATGGACTCGCTTAAACCAAACAATGAAGGGGTAACAATGGCACTGTAACGCCACACCAGGCCCACTCATAGATGTCACTATCTGAAACATCAAAGCACTTTTCGCCGACAATAACCCCCACCAAAAGATCACAACAAAAAAAGGTAATTAGCCAGGACAAAACGGTGTCCTTTGATGAGATATACTTCTGTCACCCTCTTCAAGTAGGTTCTTCAGACACTTTCCGATAAATTGGGATGAAATGCATTTAACACTTTAAGTCAAAAGGAGAATCTTTGCCGATACAATGGTAGAAAGGGAAGAAGTTTAAGTCTTGTTTAGTCGACGGCAAAGTTCTTTCAAGAGGTAAACAAATCCAGAAAGAGTTTATACCACGGCCCGTTTGGGATATGATTTTTATCTCAGAGAGAGAGAGAGAGAGAGAGAGATTGGGAGGGGGGGGGGGGGTTGGATGAGGACAAAAGTTATACAGAAAAGTTTTGAAAGAATTTAATAGAGTGGGTTGTGAGTGTGAGATTCTCAACCTTCGGGGTATTGTGACTTGTTTTTTCTCTCTTTTTCTTTTTGCGTCTCATGGATTAGGGAATCTTTTGTATCTTTCAAGTATCCATGAACTGTGTCAATTCCGTCGGATAGACTGAAATTGTAAGCTTAATCGGAGACAGGAAACCTTTGATAAGTAAACAAAATAGATAATTACGAATCATCTTGTCTCCTAATTAGCTTTGGTTACTTTTTTTATTATTATTTAGGGTTTTTTTTTTTTTTTTGAGATCGGTGAATTCGGGTTGAGATCAAAGGTTTACCCGTGACAGTTGGCTTCGCGAGACCGAGCATTGCGGCATTCTTTGGCTTGATTTTCGTTTTGCTGTTACCTGTTTTTTGTTTTTTTGTTGTTGGTATAGATATACCGGTAGTAAAAAAGGAGATTTCGGCGGTGCGTAAAAAATACTATGCTTTGTTTTCGATTGCTCTCGGTTGCCAGGTATAGATTAAAGAAAATATTTGGGATGGGAAAGAAAAAAAGAAATGATTGTTTGAAGATCAATAACCAATTCCTTGTTTTTCATTGAAGAATTTAAACGGTTAAAATTGCTGACCTTTACAACCTTCGCATTTCAAGCAGTGGAAAACAAAAGTCAGGTAAATACTTCCATGGTTGGAAAGTTAGGAAAGTTAGAAGCGAACGAGCAGCGGCGAAACGATTATTTTTTTTGGGGGGGGGAGGGGTGGGGGCGGGTCCAGGGATTAGATGGGCCCCTAAAACGAGCAACCATTTGCTTATTTTACCACATTAGGGCGATGGGATTCGGTTCCCATATCCTCTTGAATATATCGAATCCGTCATTTTCTAGTGTCATATGTTGTGTGCACTTTTCTAGGTTCGTGGCCCTGGAGGTTTTGGGGTCCCGGACTTCGCCCATCTCAACCTTTCGTGTTGCGCCGATGCGAACGAACAAATTTATCATTTATGATGAGCAAGGTGTTAACTATCCTCGCATAAGGACGTATCTCTCCTCTATGTTAATCACTGATAAGTACGAGGGTATGAGGACTGTTGGGTGGGGAGGGGGGGGGGAGGGTGTTGGTTCACGTGTTGACAAGGTACCTTTGATGCAATAAAACAAAACGGAATAAACATCATAATTAAATCCATGTGTTTGCTGCTCCTAATACGAGCGAACGTGTCACTCGCATCATTACATACAGACAAGACTCTGCTGGACCGTAACCATATATACTACACGATAGGCTGTAAATATAGGCTGCAAAGTGCAAGGTCACCGTAAGTGTGAAGAAATTCACTTGATCGTGTCTTACTCGAAATTCTAGACGTGATACACCGATAACATGCTGTGAGACCATCGCTTTGCCTGTACTGATATCTAACCAAATAATCACTCATGAACTAGGGACTAGCTGAATTGCAACATTATATAAAACGGCTGACCGACAGAGGCTTCATCGGGCGTGACGACATTAGCATAGGTCACCGTACTACTTAAAATGTCAAGATGTATAAAGTGTAGCTAGAAACGAGATTACAGAGTTATTAAAATTCCAAATCATCAAGCGCAATTTGCACTTTATAAAACTGACAAAAATATATTTAAAAGTTAACGCATGCGCATAAATAAATAAATTAATAAATTAATGTGATGTCATAGTTACACATTGATAAAATCTTTGTTTTGCTTTATCTTTACTCTATTGTTTTGACATTGGATTGCAAGGTCACTTAATATAAAATTGAATTTATGGTATGTCCCAATTGTGATGCATCCCAATTCCCAATTTCGAAGTACAAAATGGTGAAGTTATGACATCATACCTGTTTGCTTCAAGTCGACTTTGGTACAAACTGTGACAATTCAAACCCCACCCCTCCCAAAAACCCTCCCCTCCCCCACCTCTCCCCCACCTGGACATTGATCCATAATTTCCTGCTTGATCGATCTGCCCTCTGCAAAAGTTATCCTAGACATAAACGCCATTATTAGTTTGTGACGTCAGAAGCCTCACGAAAGAAGTTTTCAATCTAAACCATCTCTCACTTCAGATTGAAGTTTAGACAATCTAGATAGTATTATACAAGGAAAGAAAACAACTTGCTTATGTATTAGTAAGTTGTGAGTCGTGCCTTACTGTTGTTTCAACCATAATCCCACAATCTTTCATTCTTTTCCCCCTTTTTTGTCGTCTTTTTCTTCTTATTAGTTTTTTTGGTTGATAGTTGATATTGGCGACAGAGTTCCACTTCCCACAGACATATATGTTTCCATTTTATTAGCTTTGTCAATCTGGAACAAAGCACGATCCGAATAGATTGTTCGAATTTTAAAATAAGAGACTATACAATCGACGGCACTTGCTTTGAAGGGAGAGCCAATGTCAAAATATTTACATTGCTTCTTCAATGAACTGAACAGAACAGCATTTCAAGGAACGGTAGCCAACGTAGAATGGAATGCTAGGAATTTAATCTGGTACTGAAAAGCCTGTCCAATGGAATTGCTCGGTTTTACATTGAAAGTTCTCAATAGCCCACAATTTTCTTTTGGTCCAACCCAACCTTGACGATGATCATCATGTTGCATTACACCCCCCCCCCCTCCCCTCCCCCTCCTCCTCCTCTCCACCACTTCCCTTCACAACTTCCATCCCCATTCACGCGCTCCATCCTTCCACAGATATCACACCCAGACCAAGATCCATACTTCCCTGTCGAGGACTTCGGTCAGGTAGTTCGGCTTACGGTTATTTAGAAAAGTATGATTTATGTACGAGTATGATATATGAGTATATATTTTGGAAACTTTACAAGATTCCTAGAGTGGGAGTTTCGTCTGAAGTAAGACTGCGCAAGTGATGACGTCACTGGTGGTAAGGAGTTTGACTGTGCTTGAGTTATGGGTCTTGAAGTCAATAAATGCAACTGATTGACTGATTTTTGCCCTTTAATTACATTTCAAAATATTTTTTGTAAATATTTCCCGTCACCCTTGAGCCTACATTTCGCTTCTGGAAATGACCACAATTCAATAGCTAATCAAAGGAACTCTTGGTTGTCATGGAGATTATGTAAAATATCACAGAGTACAAATGTCCCGAAGCTGTATACGTTACAGAGACAGTGCATTGACACGGAAGCTTCGGATCCGTTTTAAAATACAACTTATGATATAACTACGATATATAAACACTGAGGTTTAAAACCTGAACTTCCTTGAAATCAACATTCCAGTCTTGGAGAATAAAGGTTCTGATATCTTTGGGGATGGACGCAGATAGCCAACAGGGTTTGGTGACCCTTCCCCCGAATAGTTGGTGTGGGTGCCTAACCAGTGATTTTAGCAACCTAGTTTTTTTTTTCATAGTTAGGGCTACTAAGGTATTACTCAATACATTTTCCTATGGATCCTCAACAGATGCGAATCCATGGGGAATGTACACCCAACCCCTTTTCAACCCCACAAAATATTTAAAGTTGTGACACGCACAAACGTGCGCGTAGACCTCATTACATACATAATTTATTGCCTGACGACACCTCACAATGCTTCATTTTTACGTCTAATTGTTTTAACCTATTCCGAGGAAAGGCCCCCCAGACCCCCCCCCTCCCCTCCCCAGCTCTAATTGTGAGTCGACCTCAGGGCCACACCGCCTCCTGTTTAAACTCCTGGATCCGCTCAAACCACTTAAAAGTAATAACACAAAAGGGTAGTGCGTGCTCACAAAGTCTCACAAGCTTACAACAAAATCATTTCTAACATTATTTGACCATTTATAATTGTGGAACTTTGTACAATTTGTTTTGACAATCGTTATGTTCATAAGTTACCATAGTAATACTAAGGTATGATGGCAATATGCACTCAATTTCGACAGGGACGTACCTCTCTGAATTTCGGTACCCTTAGGCAAGTTTACTATGTCGTCTGGACTTCAATAGACCTCACTGACCCTGCAGTCATTTGGAATATTAGGGCCGGTTGGCGTATTTTTTTTTTCCCCAGGACGAACGTGGGTTTTAGGTTTTTCAGGAATTTACAAATTCGTTTGAAATCAGAGTTAGGGTTTAGAAAGTCGGTTAGGGATACTGTTACTCTGTAAATGAAGGATTGTCGTTCATAATCTGGGGTCAAAACTAGGAAAAAAGATTCAGAACATGTTTTTTTCAAAAAGCGTCACATGTTTGGAATCCAGGGATTTGATTAGCCGATGCCCACGTTCGTCCTGGGGAAAAAATACGCGGCCGGTTGTAGTATATATGACTTGAGAGGCTCAATTCAGTTTTCAAACAGTGTCGAGTGCAGCTTGTAAATTAGAAAACTTATTGACGAAAATACGACATTAACTTTCTTCACGTTATATTTGATGTTTTCTGTATATTATTACAACGCATTTGAAACCATTATTGTGATGTTAGAGAGAATTAACCGTGAAACGTTAAATTAATCGTTAAATCGTAATAGACAAGTAATCATTCTTGGTCTGATGAAATGAAAAAGAGGGGGAAAATATCCGATAAATTATGCCAGTTCATCTTGAAGAAGAAGCTAATACTTATAAATTCCATCAAACATCCACCAAACGTGAACATAACGCCTTGGGTTTTTAAAGGGCGAGGGAATGGGGGGGGGGGGTATATTTAGTTCACAATAACCACGTTTGTGTCACCCTTCCAATTTTTGCCGTATCTAATTACCCATAGACGTAAGACTGATTAATATCTTGTTGTATTTTTGTCTCCTTTGTTTCATTTTTGGATATTTTGCTAGAAATTGAAAACGAAATTTACTCAAGAAGACCTTCCCATTGACCTCGAAAATGTAAATAAGATCACTATAGAAGCAATTGCTGTTTTGGTTGCTCGTTGTTTTCAAGCCCCAACCTTGTTGTCAAAGGCAAACGTTACTTTCATTTAGTAAAGAATGAAAAAACAATACAAACATAAGCTAAGAAGAGATATGGAGAGAAAGAGACTTACCTGAAATATTAAAATACTTTTCTTCTTTGTGGTGTCTCCCCCGAAAATGTCGTTTTTCAAAATATCCTCTGTATCCAAGTATATCTTAATACTGATTTTCTTCTGTGACTTAACTTTCTCGGAAGCGAAAAAGTCCTGACCGCTTTTCTACAGAAGAAACCGATCAACAACAGTTTTAGTCAACTTTGTCCAAGGGATTTGAAAAGAAAAAAATTGAAATAACCAAACACACAGACATACACACGACAACGTTATCGAATCCGGCGTGCACAGACAGGTAAGGTGAAATAGTTCTATGAATCAAATACTTCTGTTCATTGTTTCTCCTTTCACGACGAGTCTCTGATTGTCATGCCCGTTTGCTTCTTTTAAAGAGTTTTGCACAAAGTTGATATATATCGGGCAAAGCCGATTGATAAGTTCCGAGGGTTTGGCAGTTTTCAGTGTTTAGTGAAAGGGCAACCAAGCACTTCTGATTGAAAACATTTCAATAATAGCAGTTATATATATATATATTAAAAAGAAGAAGAAGGAGATGAGAGAAAAAAACTCGGCTATCCTTGTTGATGTAGATCAAGCTCCGCCTCTCAAATGTGTGTAGGTAGTTTATCCTGGTAAAGATAAGCTCCTCTTTGGTGTGTTACCGACAACTCTCGGCATTTAAGATCTTGATGTAAACAGATAGATACAGGGTTTATAACTACTTTAGTTCGGTCGGGTAGATCGGTTTGGACTATAACATTGACGGAAACAAAACTGAGTAATCACGTGCACGCGTAGAGTAAGTCTCAGAGATCGAGAGATGGTCGTGTTCAACTAAGAATTAAAGGGAGGCTTTAATATCCCCGGCTCTAACATTTATAATCGAGATCACTCGAGACGTTTTCACGTAATGGCAAGTTGGGGACTTGATAAGTAGTTTTTGCGTAAATGTGTGTGTTTTTGTCGTGGTGGTTAGAGGGTTAGGAGAGGTATTGGGTCGCGTAGTGGTTGTGGTCAGGGTAGGGTTGGGATTGGGGGTTTGGTTCGGGATAAGGGTTAGAGGTCAGGGGTAGGAGCAGGGTAGGGTTAGGGATAAGGGTCGGGGACTATGATGTCTGTTCAACGTCAGGAATCACGATTTGGAAGAGCGCATTCATATTGGGTAAGCAGTGACTTCCGATTACGTAATAAATAGTGTTAGCTACTCGAAGTCCTTAACACCATCCTAATCCACCCACTCGCTTTCTACTATAAATTTGGTGTGTTGGTGGTGTAAGACATGGTGTCATGAAGGTAGTATTGATGTGGTGTTGTCGTTACTGCTAGTTATTTCCATGGCAGAGAGGAGGATCATGGGAACAAATTATTATGTCGAATGAGTATATGTAGTGGAAAGGAGACTTACATAGCTAACCAGAATTATTGAAACAATGTACAGTTTGATACAGAAATGTGTTAAATTACGTTAGGTGTGGTGCAAATGTAGGCCTTACTATACAAAAAAACATGCATGGTTAGCGGTAGATACTAACGTCTCCTGTATATTACAAAATAAAGCTATGCAGTGGACTAAAATCAACTTAAAATAAAGTCAACTATTTGCACCTATAATGTCAAACTTTCGGATTGAGTTTTCGTCGACTTTCGCATACCGGCTCTTTAAAAAGTGTTACGTTCACGGGAGCTTCGTACGTAGCGACCCCGCCTCGCATCGGCTCTAATGGTCCGTGGGGGAGCCGAGCCGCCGCTGGTAGCTCGGAAAATCGTCGGCGAAGATCAGAGGAATGCTTGACAAGAACCATGGGTCGTGCTCAAGAGGCTTCGGTAGCTACCACTTCAAACGACTCAACAAATCTGTCCAACAAAGCCGGTGCACTTCCGATTTGACGGAGAAGTGTAAGGAACTGTTACTATGTTTTTCTCCCACGCTTCGTGAAAAACTGAATGGCTTGGCCCTTTTAAAGGTGAAGTCGGGTAACAAAAATAAGTCAAAACGTGAGAAGGCAAATTTATAAAACCTATGGTGCCGTTTGCAAATTGTGTCTACTGTTTCATAATATTTTCAGTTCTCGAAGACTTTGTTTGTTGTTTTCAGAACATAAAGAACTACCGTACTCAAAATGTTGACCTTGTAACTGAACTAATTACTTCCCCTGTCCCCACAAACATGCTCCACCCTCACCCAAACCCAACGTCCAACCTCCACCCCTCCCACCCGCCCTCAGCTTCTGCGCCACCAACAACGTACGTAAATACAAAAAAAATTAAATTTCTTCCTTGTTTTAGTGTTTGCAAGTTTACGGACTCCACTGTGAAAATCTACTGTGCTTTCAAACAAAACTTTTTGTTACACAACAACATGCAAAAGAACTCAGTTAAAAGGCACATTTTGTTGTTGTTTCTTGAGTAAACCTATAATAATGAACTGTATTTTAATGAGATGATGAAAAGGAACAAACCATCAGGTTTGCTGAACCAAATGGCGGTTCCTTTAAATCACGTTATAACTATATGTATGGGAACTAAATCGGTGTGGTTACGTGTGTCATATACTCATTGTTAATTCACCTGTGGTGTTCTAGAGCCTAAAGGCATAATTAGGCTTTTCGCCCTTCCGAACCACGTGATTTATGGCCAAGTCCACAACAAAACCATTCCGAAAAACTCATTATGCTGTCGAACCTTCCTTTTGGCATAATATTTTTTGCAGATAAGAATCAACTTATGTAAAAAAAAAAAAAATTTAAAAATTGAAACGAATAATTCTGTCGTTGTCTTTCGGTTGAAATATCATATCATGTCATAAATATTAAACAGTTTTGTAAGGTATATAGAATCTGGAAGTTTATCTTTGATAGCCCACCCAACCCACACCTCCCGTCCGGTTGTACTTGTAATATGGATAGCTTAGCCAGAGGGACAAGATTATGACTGAAGACGGTCGAAGAAGTGGGTTTGAAAGGTCGAAGAAGTGGGTTTGAAAGGTGGAGAGTCAATTCACTGGAATTCGCTTTAAATTAGGTCTAAAATTATAGGCTTACACGCACGGATGTTCTGATAACAAAACTTACGGTACCTTTCTGTTTGGGTTGAAAAGCGCGGGGCGTTGGGACTGGGGGTTGGTTGTTTGTATAGGTGGGGCGTATGAGTTCCACCCCTGGATCCGCGCTTGTTTACCGCTACAATTGGCTCGATGATGAATACAATAATCATCATTGTGAGAATTCTGGTATATAAATTGTCCTAGAAAGACTGTTAGCCTAATTCGTGTCACACTTTAACATTGCACACAAACAATTACAACTACGAAAAAAAAAACCAAATCACTTAGATATATAAATTATTGTGTATGATTATCAAACATTTATGGAATGTTTGTAAAAGTGCATTAGCTTTTCAGTCTTTTTTTTCTTTTTTTTAAATTTCATTTCTTTAAATATGACAACATAAATGGTCAATATGGACATCCGTATACCTTATATTTTTCGACCTATCGCAATAATCCCGGTTGTGATGATATGCCGATACACACGGAAACCCCGCGGTGTTGACAAGTAGTGTTCTACGAAACAGCCCATTAACTTGTTGGTTTTTGTAAATCTATTCGGCATTTAGCTTGTCAAGGATCGGCATTTTTCTTCTCGGACTTGACAGGGGATCAATAGATTTTAACAGTGACACACTTTGGAAAATGCGGTTATTGACAAGACGCGAGTGCTCGTGAAACGTCTTACCATGAATTAGAAACGACTGCTATTTCAAACCTTCCGCGGTCTCTCTTCAAAGTTTACTAATGAGTTAATGGACCCCCTTACTACCGTGTTGTCTGCATATACGACGAGATACTGAGACAAGGCTCTAAATCTTGATAGCATTGTTTGTCTGGTACTAGGACGTGAGAAGAAATACAAAATACGGTAACAATTGGTAACCCAAGAAATAGACCCAAATAATACACGGGGGTGAAATAACCAGTTTTTATTGGCTAAGATTTATCTGTTATTAAAATGTGTTTGAAAATGTTAACGTAGCTTTCATATAAATGATAACGTACAAAGGTTATATGTTTTTGGTAGAATTTTGAGAGAAAAAAAACCCCACTGGATAGGAACATTGATTTGTCGAACAAGAACCCGAGAACCAGGAAGTTATTTAAACGGTCATAAATATGTAGGCCTCTGTAGATATGTACTGTCATTCCGTCTTGTGAACCCTGTATCACCACACCAAATTCAGAAACGAAGATGCTATAGGGTTTTCTACGTTTCAGTAAGGCTCCCAAAAGCCGACTCACAGAGCAGGGAATGTATTATGGAATTTGAAACATTTTTTGTCATTTTCCTTATGAATCAGTTGATAGTTATACCCCACACTTAAATCATGAATAATTAAACAGCTTCGACCAGCCCCGGTCGATTGTTATAGTGATGGCAGAAATTAACGAAACACACAAACGAAGTATATAGGCTAGGCTAGATATCTACTACTTGAAAGTGTGTTAGGTCTATATGCTAAGTATTAACGCTTGTTGCCGATAGTGCGTTAATATGATCCTATCCTAAGACTTTAACAATATGCCTATGTTGTGACATGAATAGAAAATTACACCAATGTAATGTCAGTTCAAAAGTACTTTTGTGAGCGAGACTAACTATATGCTGTGTAAAAATCAACTGCTGGGAATATTAAATAACTCAATTTAGATCGCGTTTATAGCATCCGATTGAACCCGTCAATGACCTGTTCCATCTTTCTCAGACGTACTACGGAGTATATTCTACACCTGCTAGTAGAAGTCTGCGGCAGACAATTATTAAACAAATTATAAATATCTTGACTTATCCGAGAGAGACCCCTAAAAAGTAGGATTTCTTCCAAAAATGAAAGAATTGATCTAAAAGGTATAATAAACAGTCAATCCGCATTACAGGTACGTGGCTAGATGACGTCATTATGTATAGACTTGCTTAAGTCTACCCAGGCTTAATGTGTGTGATATAACATTGAAACTGTGATATATCCCGAACGGAATAAATGTTCTTCTAAGCTGCTGTATGGTGAAGTTAGTTGTTCACCACACAAGCTGACAAGTATCTCTGTCACATTCAGCAATAACCTGTTAACAATAGCTTGTGATTGATTCGCCATTCATGAAAGCATGTGAACTGATAATACACTATATTAGATGCAAGCTGCATGTGTTCCACATGAGTATCGACAATGAGCCTTATTCCAATACAATAATGTTATGAGACATTACACTCCAATAGATCGCTTACTCAATTCATAAATTGATATGAAACAGCAGCAGCCCTTAAAACCCCATTGTTAAGTTTCTGATTCTTGCTTCTATCCATAGGAGGGTGACACGGTTTCACCCTTCGATAAATACCCTTTCAGTGAGTTACTTTATCAAATAACCAGTGTACAGGGCTTGTGATGTCCTTAACCGGGTCGTATGTAATACAGTAAATTGTGGGGGAGTAAAATTAGAACAATCCAAAATAGAACCTGTAATGTGAACCAGGTGAAGGCAGGTACCCTGGGTTGCTCCTAATGATCGGGATTCTAGTTTAAGGTTTAGTCTTCGATCTGTGACACGCATGGTTATTAAAATGCAATTGATAACTTGAAAATGAGGCGGCCTACTTTGTCAAGAGAAATGTTTGGTATTGCTATATAGTTTGGATCTCAGTAGCCTATCTATACGCTGCCAAGTATATCTGCTTTTGTTCTGAAGCCAGCTGACAATGTGATGGAACCGCCCGTGGTTTTCGTATGACGCTTATGAGATACCTCGTCCCCACCGCGCGTGACGTCATCAAGGAAGATGGGGTAGATGCTTGGAAGCCTACTTGAGTTCTGTCGACGATCATTGTTGAAAAATTGCCCTTCAAGCATCAGCGGTCCATCCATTGAAAATGGCTGGAATTCTTAGTCTATAGATTAGCCTTTACTCAGCTGCAACCCAACTCAAACATAGGAAACAACACAAAACCACACAAACATTGGAAAATGCAGGATGCTTATGGACTGAAATTAACATGTTTACAATACATTACAAATTTGTCAACGACAAATGTTGTTGAATGGCATTTCTGTGGGTTCTATGTTGTTGATAACAGAACAATGTTTTGGTACATGTTATTATAATTTGTAAAAACAATGGATTATCATTTACATATTGTTCTTTTCATATATGGTAAAGGCATACTCCCACCAATCAAAATATTTGAAAGGCATACTTTCGTCAAGTACAACATTTGTGAAAACCATACTCCGACCAAACCAAATATATGAAAACCATACTTTCGTAAAGCGTAACATCTGAAAGTAATACTCCACCAAGCATATCATGTTACAGGCATGCTTTCGTCAAGTATGTTAAAGTTATCCTCCACCAAATAAATTGTTAAAGGCATATTTTGGCGCCGAACATGACGCGTTAAACGTATACTACCACCCAGCATAACAAGTATCCTCCCACCCATCATAGCAGGTTAGAGGCATCCTCACACCCAGCTTAACAAGTTAAAGGCATACTCCCACCCATCATAACAAGTTAAAGGCATCCTCCTACCCATCATAACAAGTTAAAGGCATCCTCCCACTCATCATAACAGGTTACAGGCATCCTCCCACTCATCATAACAGGTTGAAGACATCCTCCCACCCAGCATAACAGCTTAAAGGCATCCTCCCACCCATCATAACAAGCTAGAGGCATCCTCCCACCCAGCATAGCAGGTTAGAGGCATCCTCCCACCCATCATAACAAGCTAGAGGCATCCTCCCACCAAGCATAACAGGTTAAAGTCATCCTCCCACCCAGCATAACAAATTAAAGGCATCCTCCCACCCATCATAACAAGCTAGAGGCATTCTCCCACCCAGCATAGCAGGTTAGAGGCATCCTCCCACCCATCATAACAAGCTAGAGGCATCCTCCCACCAAGCATAACAGGTTAAAGTCATCCTCCCACCCAGCATAACAAATTAAAGGCATCCTCCCACCATGTATAACATGTTAAATGTATACTTTCGCCGAGTATAACATATTAAAGGCATTCTTCCACCCAGCATAACTGTTAGATTCATACTCTCGCCAGGCATAACATGTTAATAGGCATCATACTTTCATGAAGCATAATGAAACTATAGGCTAAGATCCGCCCACATGAAATTAAATTTGAGCCGTGATTGAGATGGCGTTAAAATTTCAGTACACGAATTATATCTATAACATAATTTCACAAATCAAAAAGCACTGTAGCCGGTGTGTGCGCATTATTTTCTTCCGGCGTTTAAGATGTATTCCCTAGAGGTTATTCAAAGGTATGGGAATAATTTGAAGGTACATAATTTCATTCCTTTTTTACTTTTCTATTTTTCATCTGGTTCTCGTGTCGAATTGGTTTAATCTAAAACAATAAATAACCGGTAACATAAAGGACACGGAAGTACAGTTGACCTGTTATTACAGGGGCGGTATGGATCAATATACTAGTTACTGTACACCCCCCAATGGATGAGGAGCAAGGCCTCTCGAATAACACCGACAACAACCGCTTGCGGAAATTGTGAGCTTAAACAATTCTGCATAATTTGTCTTCTTCGATTATAGTTTCAAAAATACCTTTGTAACTAAGGAGAACAAAGTTTAGTAATTTTACAGGTGTTTTTCGATTTTCGTTTGGATTTTGTTTTTAAATTTCCGTTCCTGTTTACTTATAATTTTTGTTTTGTGGAGAATCCTCTCTTACTAGTTGTAATGTATTGACGTCACAGAATAATGAAAACAACTTGTACCGGACGCAAGGCTTTAGCTCCTATTAGTTTAAGAAAAGCCTGGGAAGCACACCTGGATAAAGCTAGTCTTCCAAGTGAACCGATTTCATGAGTAGGGGTATAAGAGGGGGAAGCGGGATGGTCGAAACAGCTATCTGAAGCAATATATTATATTCGAAAGAGGACTTAATCTGTTATTGCCCGGCCTTCGCACCCCCTGGTTCACAGATCTTCAAATGGGTGTTTTACATCATTCACTGACTGATGACCTCAATGTTTTGTTTGAACGGTACTTTACTAACAACATTATTCTTCTGAGGATTCTTTCGTTCAATTCCTTAGTCAGAATTCTAAGTACAACCCCCCCCCCCCCCCCAAACAAACACACACAATCCTGTTCATCTTTGGTAACCTCATATTTGTTATACCGTCTTAAGGACGTCTTTTATGTCACAGATATATTTATGTGACCTTATTTCGTAACTGCATTCTGCAATCACACCACCCCTACCCCTCCCCTCTTCCCATATCCCTACCCCAACCTAACTCTCCCCGTTCCCTACATTTATATTGACAAAATTGTGAATCATTCTAGGAATTTGAAGGAAGAGAAATGAGTGTACACAGTTATGATACACCTACCCCCTACTCAAACTCCAACACACATAGCCCACCCCACACACATAGCCCCCAACACACATACCCCACCCCACACACGTAGCCCACCCCAACACACATAACCCACCCCAATACACATAACCCACCAACACACATAGTCCACCCCAACACACACACCCACCCCACCCCACACACATACCCCACCCCACACACATACCCCACCCCAACACACCTATTAGTTACACCATTGCAATTGCATGTTGCGATTGCACTATTCATTAACCCTACAAGACAACCTATTTATTCCTGGTGTCATGACGTACACACTGAGCCTTTTCGTTGACCGTTTGCAAATGGCCTGGAGTGAGCCACGAATTACGCTGTAAACACAGGTGATCACCAGGCTGTACAAGAGCCTTTCTTTGACCTATCACCCACCGGGCAGTTACGTCTCAAGGAAATACTAATTATTTGGATTAATCAATTGCTGCTGCACTTGCTTTAAGCTCATGGTCTTTACCAAGGCACACCTGGCATTTTTATTTCGTTCTTTATTTTTCCCTTTCACACTGTTATTTTAGCCCCTATTTTTGTCTTCAAAATTGCTTACTTTGTTACGATTTCCTTACTCTTCCTTCACCTAAAACAATAAGGTATATAGCCTATAAGCAACAAAACAGGAGCGAGTAATCGATTAACCGTAGGAAGATCATAGTTTATTCCATAACAACCTCTAGGATTATAGATATGAAACTTAGCATCTGACTCAAAGCAATGAAGGTTCACACGACTTCACAAAGGGAATGTTCACCGACTTAACAAAGAGAATGTTCACACGACTTAACAAATACAATGTTCACACGACTTAACAAATACAATGTTCACACGACTTAACAAATACAATGTTCACACGACTTAACAAATAAAATGTTCACACGACTTAACAAAGAGAGTGTTCACACGACCTAACAAAGAGAATGTTCACACGACTTAACAAAGGGAATGTTCACCGACTTAACAAATAGCATGTTCACACGACTTGACAGATATAAAAAAAACGGATTTTATAAAATGGAAATGAGATAGGAGGTGTGTCATACACAACCCACCCCCCCCCCCCTCTCCTTCCCCCTACTGAAAAGGACAAATTCTACAGCAAGGTACCAAAACATTTAACAAACGCTGGTCGATAGAACTGCGTGTACACACTGAATATATCAACAACGCGCCTCGTCTATAATGCAAACGTTGAACTTAACGAAAGGTTACAGGGCTGATAAAATAAAATAGGTTCAAGTATTAGATGATCTGGGATAAGATGTCAATTTTAAATTGACGCATCTAGAAGAGTTGGTAGGGGTTACCTATCATTTACAATTGATGTTATTACCTTACATAGCTGATATGAAAAAGACGGGCTCGGATAGCACAGGTAAACTATGTCCACTGTGACACCTATAGGTACGTAGCTTATGAAAACAATAAATCAGAATTGATTAACTCTTAACAGCAGATGTGCCTTATTTGCGTAGATGAGTCTTGACGAACGTTGCGTTGCTGTTTTATTAAGTTATTAAAGGAGAAACAGACCAAGCTATCATCTTGACCTTCCTTGACGGAGATCTTTGTGAAGAACAAGATCCTAGTTTAAAAGGTTGTATCTGGAAGCTACCAGTTAATATATTGACAACATTGTAAAGGGAACCGGGGAAGCATGAGGGGGGGGGGGTGGGGTCACTACCCTCTCGCCTGTCAGGTCAAATACTACCACATGACTACTGCCTCACCTGTTCACCTTTAGTATGTAACTCTCTGCCTCTGTGTATTCTTACGACAGATGAGAGAGTAATGGTCACGATTCCCCCTCCCATTTGAGGAGGGGCGTGGGAAGGGGGGGGTGCCGTTGGTATCAAACAACCCGTGAGAAGAGAACTGTTATTTTGAATAAACGAGTAAGTGCAACTGCGTGAAATATCTGTGTTAGTTTGAAAAACATGCGTGAGTTACATTTATGTATGTATGTATTTTAGATCCTCCCGGCTGCAAGCAGGAACTCGCGAAGAAACCTCATTGGCTTATCAAAGCTGCAAGCTGACCGAAGTCAGTCTCTTAGATTCATATTTAACGTCCATGATTATGAATTGTCAATTGTCAACAACTCTGTAACTGGACGACATTCATTAATTTTGGAGTGACTCGAACTGGGGACCTTATGATTGGAAGGCACCGGCGTTAACTATTTAGGAGAGGATGTGAAGGAGGGATGAAAGAAGGGGGGGGGGGGGATAACTGAGACCCAGCCCTATACTAAAACATGAAGTTACGTCTCTGCACTACAAGTTATGATATGATTAACCATGTTCTTTGCATTGCGTTGTAAAACACAACAAACCATGTTGACTCGGTTATGTTATAAATGTAACATACCTGTGTCTTAAGTTACATCGTGAAAAATATTAGCTTGAATTGGTACTCTTCTCTCATCTTTCGACATAATATATTGTCTGTCCTCGCTATTTTATAGATCATTTGGTGTCGCTAACCCCCTCTTCGTGCTCAGTCACACGTTTCCTTGACTCGTTTATAACATTCTTATACGTCAAAAAAAAATGACAAATATCTTCATTAATCCTAAAATATCCGTTTTGTTGTGATGTTTGCTAGTAAATTGTGTTATCATTTGACGGTATGTTAACTGTTATATGATATCATATTAGAGTATTAATTTTCATGTGACACTCAATGTAACCTTTCTATCGCTGAAATGATCTGTCATCATAATAGAAGGTTGCACGCTACAATTGACACACCCCTATGACATGTTAATACAACATAGATATTTCGACAGTGAATGCTACATATAGCATTAACGTTGTTTGATCAAAATTCAGCTTACGTGACGTCTATCAATCTTTTATGTTTGGAATAAAATGTGTAAAGTGAAACCAAACATACTGAAAATGTACCTTACCGTTAACATACCAGACAGGGTTCACTATATGACATACATTTTTAGCTGAGTAGTAAAATGGTTGAAACAAAGATCAAGGAATCGCTAGATCTTTAACAAATAAGAAAAAAAACTGAGAGTGGGAGGAAGATGGATGTGGAGGAGAGGAGGAGAGGAGAGGAGAGGAGAGGAGAGGAGAGGAGAGGAGAGGAGAGGAGAGGAGACTTTGC
>JAIPMN010003286.1:0-12078 GCA_020650975.1 Apostichopus californicus | reverse complement strand
TTTTGCCCCCCCCCCCCCCTTGGCAAATTCCTGGCTACGCGCCTGCTGTAATAATTACTTACTGGTCTGCTGTATAGACCCCAACTATAGCAGTCAGTCCCCAACGAGCGAGTTAATGAGCTCAGAGAGCAGTTTTCTTGTAGCCCCGCCCCAAAAATTTGGTCAGACGTATGCAATTTCGCGAAACTGCTTGAGACCTACCCCCTCTGGTTTAAAGGTTTGAATAATGCAAAAGAAGGCGTCAATACTGGCCATCATGAAGCGGTTAGTTGAATCTCACAACATTTACTTTTCGTGATAAACAGTAAATATTTCTATTTTTGTCGTACGTTCAATCTCCATCGAATTTGGCGCCTTTTTACAAGGCTCCGAAAAGTGCAGTTAAATTTGCTGTGAACTTGACTTCGTTACTGGAGCAAAATGCACATTTGTGGTAAAATTGTCTAGATTAGACTGTGTTCTTTTCATTGATACCAAATTCACGATTGGAAATGCACTAGTCTTGTCAATAATCAACGTATAAACTTACGGCAAAACACAGCGTTATGTGATACAGATGTTAGGACTTTGTATTGGCTCTGCGTGTATGCATGAAATGTTGTACATTGCTTTAGTTCGTGGTAAACGCCATGTCAAACTGTAGTGTACACACCTCATACTTCTATAGTCATTAAATTACCATAGCCCTGAAATGTAGGAGCAGAAAATGCTCATCTTCTTTCAACACATTATACAAGCTACGAAGATGAAGTGTAGCCTATAGGGAAAAATTACCTCACATTAACCACGGCAAAATACCACCCTTTTTCTATTGTAAACTGTGGTACAATACCGCAATTCGACTGACGTATTTTTGCCCTATGGATGCGGTTTACCACAATTTTACCGCGGTTTTTATCACTTTCTTACCAGAGTCGTATCCCAATTGCGCAACAGTTTTCCCTACTTGTCTTAATTATAATCAGTACACAACAAATTGCCTTGAATTTCTCCCGTTGGTGTATCATAATTGGGCTATTTGAAACATACAACAAAGCAAATCATACTATATCATGATGTGATTGATGTCGTATGTATATTATGGCATACTATTTTATATGCACCAGATTTGGTCAATATGCTGCAGTCAAAACATGCATGACAACTATATAAAGGTTAAACAGTTTAACAGTATATAGTATGTACAGTTTTTGTCAAGTAAAATAAGTATGTACCATAACTTTATTCTATAGGGCTACTATGGCAAATTTACCGTGTGTTACCCCAATTTAACCATAGTTTACTGCTGTAAGACTATAGGGTACGTTTTTTTGCTGGGAGCATATATAAATATTTTCTTATGACTATGTAGGGTGATATTTTATTGTATTTCATTTACTTTTTAACTGTTCGACCAAACTTTCTTGCTATTCATGGATTTGCCTTTCATAAAAACATTCCGTCCTACTGCTTTACCTCAAGTCTTTCCATAGTGTTTAGAAGCTATGAGTTTTGTAATCATGTTACTATTTTCTAAAAGTTTTAGTACCAAAAGTTTAATGTAATATGAACGAGATATGAAGAGACCAAAAAAAAAAAACAACGTGTTGACAGTCACCTCTTTACTCGTAACCTGTATTCGTATAACTTGTATTCATGTGCGTATTTATTTGCCGTGAACTTGACTTCGTTACAGGATGATTTGAAGAGAAATTGAAAACAATTTCTGGTAAAGGATTTTTTTCAGCGAATAGTATACCATTTTTCAAAATTGGAAATGATGATATTCATGCCAAAAAATAGCATTTTTCTAAACAGTTCGAAAGTGGTTAATTTACGTTCGGAAATTACGGCCGAAATTCCCTTTCCAATCCTTTTTTTTATGTCGTTTGTCAATAATGATTAGATTAAACACTTTTCCTTCATCAAAGTCAATTATTACCAGACATATAAATTGATTAATGACTGAGAAATTGACCTTCGAAAATGATAAGTTTTACCTATTAAATTAAATATTAAGGAGGAGTGACGTCAAGAAACCCCGTGCATATTCTACAAGAAAATATAGCACTTTTCGCACCGCTGGGAACTGACTGATAGCACGCTATCATGGAAAAGTTTCTTGAGATTACGTAATCGACATGCCTTGGTCGTAAAATGACCTCTTTTTACCAATTAGTTTGCAACGCCTGCCACATTTTTTTCTTGTATGAGAGTCTTTGTGTGAACGCTGTATGATTAACTAAACTGTAGGCATGATCATATTTCCACACAGTGATAACAGAAAGAACCTAATGGTGTGAAGAAGCAGTTTGCAGGCTAATTGTTGAGCCCAGAGGTCGATATACGACCGTGGCAAGTAATCACAAATCTTTCCTATATAGCTATAGCGTGCATATATAATTGGAGCCAATAAACTGAAATGCTGTGTTATAACATATGTGTGCATGGGTTTGTTACGCATACGATTGCCTGTGTTCTTCACTGATCTAAATTTGCCACCGAGGTCACGTGATTTATCGGTGTCCCAGTAAACCTCGGTAAATGCCAGCGCCCTCAAAGTAAAGTCTATGAGCGAGATCGCCTTTAAGTGAATACCATATAAGGAAAGAGTGCCCAATATACAAGTGCAGAGTATGCGGCGTCCGGGCTAGGACACTCTTGCAGTCGATGGCAGAGTGTAAAATGTTATAGGTGTCAATAATTAGGACACAAAAGCTTTTACTATAACGAGGAAGAACCGATGTCAGAAATTGTAACTGAAATAAAATAAAAAACACCAGAATATGGAAACCATGAAAACCAGGACCCTGCATGGGGGGGGGGGGAGAGCTTACCGAAAGTAGATATATGGATATACATCCAACTGGACATCCAGACGAATTCTACAAAGGAAAGAAGACAAAGCCGGCAAACCTCGAGAAATCACGCAATCCAAAGGACAAACAAAGTCGAAATGATGTTCTTATTTATATATTTTTTCATTTCGTTTGCCATGGCATTACCTACTGATAATATTAACATTGAAACACGGAGTAATCGAGATTTCAATCTTTTGGTAAATACTCCATGTAAGTACTATGATATTGAATCTGTTATCAACTAATGTCTAACAAATAAAAGCCGTTTAACAATACTTCATCGTATAATAGCCGAAGTCGTATTAAAAAAAAAAATCCATAATTGGTTTAAAAAAAAACGTGGTTCAATAACCGAATCCCACACCCTCCCCTTATTAACATTAACAATTAAACTCTACTGTAGAAAATCACCGTGGCAACAGAAGGGATGGCGGGATCTGCTTGTTGTTAATAATAATTTATGTTTTAAGGAACGGCTATATATCTCTCTATATTTGATGAAACTGTTGAATCTGTATTTATAGAGGCGACCGAAGCTGCACACTAAAGAAGAAAATGATGATTATTGGTTGTATTTATAGACCACCCAGTGGTTGAATATACGTTATAATTTCAATATACAACAAATATCTAATATAATAAGCCATCACAATTATGATTTGTATATAATGGGATATTTTAATATTGACCTCATTGATGGTTTTCTCAACTTACTCTACTTAATCCAACAAAAATGACTAAAACCCATCGTATCACTGCTACCTCAGCAACCAAACTTTTTATAACTTACAAAAAAAATTGTTTTTTTTTTAAATTTTTAATTTTTTCCAAACTTGATAATATCATAACAAATGTCGAATCTACGACCATACTAGGAATTCTTATCACCGATATAAGTGTTGATCATATCCCAATATTCCTTTTATAGTACCAACCAAGAATAACAGACCAATAAATTTAATGTATAGGCGAAATTATAAACCAAGAAACAACGGGCATTTCATCTATGAAATTGAAAACAAAATCTGGAACGATGTTTAAAGCCAAACTAACTAATGCTAATTGCTGCCTACAATAAAACTTTCTTTGAATCTTTCAATACTACCTTTGTATTTAAGATCCTCCTGCAAGCAGGAACTCGCGAAGAAGCCATCATTGGCTAATCAAAAGCCACAAGCTGACCGAAGTCAGTCTCTTAGATTCATATTTAACGTCCATGATTATGAATTGTCAATTATTGTCAACAACTCTGTAACTGGACGACATACATTAATCTTGGAGCGAATCGAACTCGAACTTTTAATAACTATGTTCCAATATGTTATATAAGCGAAAGGAAATGACATAAGAACATACACCCATGGATTAAAACTGGAATATTGACATTTATCAAAAGAAAAAAAAATAAGCTCTTAAAAAGTTATTTAACAGCACCTACACTGATGTTAACAAGGCCATGTATAAACATTATCGCAATAACCTAACCCATATTATTAGATTTTCTAAAAAATCGTATTTTTATGACAAATTCAATAATATAAATGCAACTTGGAATACAATTAACGGATACCAATCGAAAAAAAAACTACATATCTTACTGCTATTAAAAATGGTGAGCAAGAAAACAGCAATGAGAATGACATTGCTAGTAACGTTAACAAATATTGTGTAAACCTTGGCCCTTCACTTGCAAAAAAATACCAAAAAATAAATGTAGGACAGAACATATCATTCATAATAACAACAACAGCTATACAGTCAATCTATGTTCATTAATCCATGTCAGTGTGAAAGAACTTTTAAAAATTGCTATTTCTAGTTTTGAAACCAAACAAAGCAGCAGGATATGACGATTTCATACCATATTTCATCAGAAATGTTGTTTATTTTATCGCCAAACCATTGCCTTATATTCGTAATTTAGCTTTTACTTCTGGTACATTTTCCAGATAAACTAAAAATTGCAAAGGTTACACCAATTTTTGAAAAAAAAGGTGATTCAAATGAACATGCAAATTACCGTCCTATTTCCCTATTATCATGTTTTTCAAAAATTATTGAAAGACTTATGCAGAATCGTATTTTAAATATTCTAACCAAGTATATTATTCTGTGCAATGAACAATATGGTATCCGTCCAAAAACACTCTACCGAACTTGCTTTGGCAAATGCTATTGAAAAAAAAAACTAATTACTAGTCTTGATAATAACAAAATATGTATTGGAGTGTGCCTTGATCTCTCCAATGCAATTGATACTATTGACCATTTCATTTTTCCTAAGTAAATTATCTTTTAATGGCGTAAGGGGAATAACCCTTGAAATATCCAATAGATATCACTATCCAAATCCGAACTCGCTGAAACCCGTCGTGCTGTCCCACAGGTCTTAATATTATGACCACTTTATTCATTATAATATGTCAATGACATTTGCCAAGTTACATAAATTGCTTCTACTGTTTTGTTTGCCGATGATACCAATATTTTCTTCGAGTTCGAAAACGTACATAGAATACATGATACTGTCTCTACTGAATTAACTAAATTTACTAACTGGTTTATCGCCAATAAATTATAACTCAATGTGTAGACAAAACTAATTGTATTGTACTTAATGGAAGAAGAACACTTAATTGGTATAATGATATATTAATGGACGGTAAAAAAATAAAGCAAGTATCAACTACTTAATTTCTAGGGATTAATATTGATATAGCAAACTTTCATGGAGTGACCATATTACAAAAGTTTGCACCATCGTCGCAAGAGGTGTAGGAATTTTAGCAAAGCTTAAAAACATTTCCTCGCCCCATAATACACTCAGAATGCGTTATCAAACTTTAATAGCACCACATTCATATTACTGCTTGATTATTTGGTCTGGTACAAGCAGTTCACATAATAAGCCACATTAAGATACTACAAAAGAGTGCAATGCGGTACGTCACATCTCACTCAGCACCGCGTGAACATACAAGCCTACTTTTTAAGAAACTCAAGTTATTGATATATAAAAGTTTATATTGCGACATTTACATTCAAGGCTTGGAATGGATTATTACCAAATAGTTTTCGAAATATTTATAAATAGCAACAGAGAGTTCCATAATCATAATACAAGAACGGCTATAGGCAACGCATATTATAACTCATTTTATACACGCACTGGTATGTTAAGCCTAAGAAACCGTGCAACAAAAACATGGAACTCACTATCAAATGCAGTAAAAACTAAGAAATCAAGCTATAGTATACATACCTTAGCAATGCATTATATACCATAATAAGTAGCCTACGGAATATTGCTACCGGACTATGGGGCTGAATATATAAAAACAAGTAACGAGGCCGTTATTTTTACGAAGCTAAGCGATCACTGATGTAGGGTAAGCTCTCAAGGGCTTATGGATTACAACTTCACGTCGGGTGGCTTCCAATTTAACATTTTAACTCAAATTTGGAATCTAAAGCTTGGGCAATATGTATGTCTTACACCGGTGACATCGTCGCTGTTGCATGTTCTTTACTAGACTCATCTCTAGGCTCTTACAATGAGAACCGCTTTTTCTAAAAATGCTTCCAAAATTTTACCGGTTTAACGCCGTTTTAGTTAGTGTTAACAACTATATCACTGTCAATTTTCAGCCATTAAATGACAAATTTCATCCATGAATCACACCGATCGGTGGTACATTGAAAAATAAAGAAAAGAATAACATCAAAACATTATCTCATGTTTGTTCTCTTTTCGGTATATACGCATGTAATCACTTTAATTTTCAATTTGTTAATTGGATGCTGCAGCATGATATATTGTACTCACACAGACTGATCAATCGTTAAACTAGACCGAACCGAAATATTGTTTCCGACCACTGTACAGACTTAAGCCGAATAATGTACTAAACTCGATGTATAATGGCGCTGGACAGACATATTTGTATAGTGGCTGAAACAGTGGCGGAGCTAGGGGTATTGGTCAGGAGGGGCGAGAATGGTCTGGGGCCGCTTTCGACACTAGCTAAGCGGAGCGCCACCACAGGTTGGCGCGTAGCGTACAGAAATTTTTTGAGTAAAGATACTCCCTAGATCGCCGGAAATGACCCTTTCCGGGCCTGGCTAATTTGCAGATAAACGAAGAATAAATAGGTGCCATCGCCAAATTACACCAACAAAATGTGACAAATGTCAATAGGTAGATGGGAGCGCAATGAAAAAGTCAATAATCGCGAATAAGTAAAAAGTGGTAAAGAGCTGAAAAGGGCGCCAGTAGTCCATTTGAGTCCGTCAGGGGGGGGGGCATCCGCCCCCTGACTGTATGGACGCTCCGCCACTGGGCTGAAATGAATGAAACCTAAGTCGATGTATAGCTTCATATACAAATTTGTTTAAATCATTTAATTATAGTGAATCATAGACAATGAGCTAAAACTTTACTGTTGAAACAATAGTCCAGACCAAAATGAGAACTTCAGACAAAACAAGTGAAAGGACGAAAAAAAAACTGTCGAACACCTAGCGATACAGCATTTTTTTTTAAAAGTTTTTCCAAATTCTAAATTTGATTCGGCAAATAAAAGCTTTTATACTGCAACAAAATAAATCATCCAATTATAAAGAAAAACGTTGGCTTTTATAGAGTAAGTGTGAACGAAACATTTATGTACTGTAAACAGATATCAATGAGAACAGTGCACACAGGGTTATCAGCTGAGAGTATATAGTGACTTTCTCAACAATGTATCAAGTTCATATTTTTAGTAGGACTATCCCTTCAACAATTTAGCGGATCGAAGTCGGGTATAAACTGTGCAAGTTAACTAAAGAAACATTCATAACAGTACCGTTACCATGGTTACAAATGTTTGGGAATTTGGGGGCATATAACAAAAGTACCTAAAATGACTGAACTGGTCACGCGCGAAACTGTCCCCTCACTCGAACTCCCCCTCCCCCCCCCCTGCCCCCGATGAAAGAGTCTGGTTACGCCACTACCACTGTGTGTAAATCGTCATAGTAATCTCTCTTGTACATTTCCGACGTAGGTATAAACTCTGTTGTTTAACAAATAGTGCTATTATCCCCCGTATAGGACCTCTCGAGAGGTCGATCAGGGGTTAATCTGCATTTTTTTATGGTGCTTATTACTGATAGCGAGTTCTGCCAAATTAATACTTGAACGGCATAGAACTCAGTTTACGATGCACCGTGGATGGCTGGCATATAATAAGCGCATGTTTACTAGGTATAAACAAGATCAAGTTTCAGTACCAAATAGATAATACGAGATATTAATTTCAACTTTATAATATGCGTGAACCTTAATGATTCTAGTTCGCTATGTAATCTATCGATGTCAAATATGATATGTGATCTATGATATAAGTTCTAATAAATCGATCGTATGCATATAGGCCTAGATATATATGTCGTATAAATCATATATTAATAATAAGCCCAAAATAAAGTCAAATGCAATCTTTCAAAATAATAGATACCGAGAAGCGGTTTTTACTTGACTACAGGGGTGCATAAATCATTCAGTTGGGATGAAAACAAAAATGCCAACATTCGAAAGAAAAAAAAGGAATATAAATTTGACATCTTGTGACAGGGTTGGCTGATTAAAATCACGGTGATTTTTAGGGAAATAAATCACTGATTTAAATCACTTTTTTTTCCCTTCATGTTTTTAACTTTTTTAATTAAAGACTGCAGTTCGACGAAGCCTATGTATACAACAAAATACTGGCCACGAGTCCCTCATAACTGTTATATTGCAAATAATGACAATACATAATTCTTTATTTCCATATTTTCCTGCCGGGTCTCTCAATTGACATCGGCCGCTGAGTTGTACCATTTTGACCCCCCCCCCCCGGCACCCCCACCTCGGGAAAGTCTGTTCTTCAATGAGGTTTTCTTTTATCACGTAAGGAAGACGTCGATTGATATATTAATATCATTTACCGAAGAGTATAGCTAAATACTTATCAAGGAAAAACGGGTAGATTCTGACGGATCAATGGAACAGATTTTCATCAGTTACTTCAGTTGATGTTGACAAAATGTTTGAAATCTAATCTTCAGTGAAATCCCACAATGTTGTCCATTAAGCTAATTGGTAAAGTTTGATTTCAAAATATAAAATGTGAGCATTAGTCAGTGCGTAAGCAAATTCAATGCTTCATCTCTACTGCACGGAGTGTCTGAACACACGGTGCTCAGAAGATCAACAGCGCCATCTTTAAACGTGGCCTATCGATTATTGCTGCTTACCAACTTTAAAAATGTGTATATTGCGCTAAGTTGTAATTTTGTATCGCTCTGACAAAACGATGTAATATTTACTCAAAAATGAAAGGAAAAAATCGTCAATGTTCATTAAACTAAAACATCCATGTAGGTTCAACCGTTATTGAGGTCAGTGATTAAAGATTTAATAGGGGAAAACGTTTGTGTCCCACAAAATTCATTTCGATAAACACATTGCGAATAATTTCTAATGATAACGCATCATACTTTTAGTTTTATGTCGCTCTCAGTTACAATAAAAGCTTGCAACTGAGCTATAGCGATCGTGAGTTTCTGCCAAAATTCTGTCACTTATTGCCACCGTTTTCGAACGACTGTCATTTCGTCACTATTTTTCTGTCTATTTGCCTGATATTTGATAAATTTGACGCTCATTTGAGGTCACGAGAGGGCATTTAATGAAAACATAAAGTGCTACTCCCCCTAGAGCGTTTGTCCAAATCTGCCTAAATGATGTGGATATATACGTTTGAATGGTAGTAGAACTTGCTCAGGAAAAAAATATTTTTGTCGTCCATCGTCACGTGAGGACCCAAAACAGGGCCTTAAGTTCTGTAAAGTTTTCAGTTATGATAAAATGTAGGCCATAGATCATATGTGATGATCATGAAAGTTATTTTTTTAACTTTTTAGTGGCTCATGACCAGTATGCCATGTTTTGGTATGAGTAGCAAAATGTCTTCCATCTTAAAAAAAATTTCGGTCATTTTGGGAAATAATTGGATTTGTTCAAGTCAAATATTTTCTTGTTATTCAGGCCTTGCTATGTCGTTCGATGTCATTCTCTGTAGAAGGACTACTTGGCGGATTAGCAATTTGAACTTTTCAACAGTTTGTGTGTGGAATACGATATTTGAGAATGACCTATATATATTGTTGGAGCCGACACCTATTTCTGCTCTCTAACCTTTCTCTTTGGTACGTCGATTGTAAACAAGTTGCAGGTCGTTCTATTATACTGTATGGGTGCAATTTCCGTGAAAAATTTTGGATTAGCACAATTCAAACGTGATATCCACAACATTTTAGTAGATTATCATTTAACTATACATTGCCACCTCAGTGCCTTTTTGGTTTTCCGAAAGGGAAAAACTATGGAGTCACTCTTACCGACCTTGGAAAATTGTGAGTGGGACCGTGGATTGCAGAGTCGGCAATGGCTATGACGCGGATCGCAAAGTCGGTAATTACTATTACGGTTTGATTGGTCCAACACGGCAACGTACAGAAACGTTGTACTCAAAGCCGAAGACTTTCGTTGGTACAAATCCTTTGCGCAGCGAGTGCTAGACCGTCATTTCTCAGGAAGGTTGTTATTACTAAAATCGCAGGGTCTGCACTGTTTGTCAATGTTAGAAATAACATTCAACAGAAAGAATAAAATTATCGAGGGAATTATATCAAATTGTTAAAATATTAAAATTTAAAATATTAAAATTAGTAAATGTTGATAATATTATGTAGTTAACATATCTTTAAGTATGTTTGTTTCAGAAATCGTTAACCACTATACAATAGTCCATATACTTGAAGTTTTGTTGGTTATTCCTTTATGTTGATAGAGGTAAGGTAAGTTGGCTTTAAATAAAACAAAAATGGAAATATATCTATAACGGAAACAACTGCTTGTACGGCAGATGACGTATAAGCAACACATTTTGTTTTCTAAAAATAAAGTTCTCATTTGACTACTCAAAGATGTATATTACATGCCAACCTTACGCATTACGAGTAGAACCCCTGTGACAAATATTACGCGGTACAGGTAGGACCCTTGTAATGTCATCTGGGAATTCATCAGGTCACACATACTCGTTTCTTCAATATTGACCTAATTACCTTTCGGGGAAAGCGAAATTGACACTTACGTACAGGAAGCAAGTTTCGTAAGGGGTCGATTGTGTTATACATATTATAGTATAGGCATACTCACGCAGACTATTATTACCATATGTTCAGATCTGGTCTATGTACGAATTTTGTTTTACTGAAAAAGTTTAAAAATATATTATCCAACACTCGGTACGTATACTAACTGTACTATACAATCTTTTATTATTATTACGCGCGGTCTTTGTTATTTCACGGGCCAAAACCCTGACCCTTTCCAAATAACACGTCATTGCGTGACGTCAGCAAACAGTTAGAGAGGCTTATTGTTGAAGTGCAAAACTGCACCTGCAACGTACGGAAGACTTATAGGGCCATGCCCGAAGAAAGTCTCTCGTTTCCACATATTTGTTTTTCTACTCGCTCACGCATCCATGAATCCATCGACCTACTTGTATATGTATTATCGCCATTCATCTATCATGAATGTCTCCAAGACGTATTATATATCGTACTGCAAACCATGTATCGTTAAGTTCCCCCTTCCTGTACCTCATAGACACTTAACCCATCTCGTCTTAAAAAAAAAACACACACACACACACACAAAAACTTAAAACTTCCCATCAACTGTTTTTTTTTTGAAGAACAAGAAAATAAAACGAATAAAGCAGAAATGATCGCATACCCCACAGATGTTTATCTCTAGAAGTATACTTAACTTGATAGCCTATCATTGCTTTTAAAGGTTTAATAAGGACATATCCAAATATTTATAACAACAGCAAAATTACTCCTCGTTGAATTCAAATATTATGACTTTAAAAATGCAAAATTGAGCAATTTTTGCACCTGCAGTCACATGACGATATCACTTCCCATCAAAATTCAGTAAGTCTATACAAGTGATGAGATTTGACCTCCAGATGGTGTCTCCGAAGTAATCTGGCCCTAGGTTACAGAATTCTCTCAGTAAGTAGTGATAAAAGAAACTTGTTTGAGAATTATTCATGAGGCTCTCATTCGGCAAAAGTTCAAGATTTATTCAACATAATCAGGCAAGACCGATCTCCAAGTTTTGTTATATATA
>JAIPMN010003284.1:47938-62214 GCA_020650975.1 Apostichopus californicus | reverse complement strand
CGTGAGAGGGTGCTTCACCTCAATGGCACACTTAAAGTTAAGTTTTGGGGATTGGAGAAGGGGCATCACCTCAATGGCACAATAGAGTGTTGTGTTGTTGGGAGGTGGGAAAAGGGGCATCCTCAATGGCACAATTAAAAGTTGTGTTGTTGGAGGGTGGGGGAAGGGGAATCACCTCAATGGCACAATTAAAAGTTGTGTTGTTTGGGGGGGGGGTGATGGGGATCACCTCAATGGCATTTATTTTAAAGTCATGTTTCTGAGGAGATCACACTGGTCCCATGCATCCATCTATACTGTACCATCTGCGGACATGAATGAAGTGTGCACTTCAGCTTATAAGAAGTATTATGTTGACTTCAGAGACACCTCTGTTAAATTTTCAAAACAGCACTGAAAACTCCCAGATGTACACTTGTTGAAGTTATGTGTTATCTAGCTCTGAGGTGATGATATATTGTCTCAGTATGAAGGAAGCTGCTCTACATACAAGAATCCACAGTTTGGTTTATACTCAGTTTACAGGTTACAGACACCCATGATCAAACAATGTCAGTAAGCAGTAACATTACATATATCTCATACTTTACAGATTCATAAACTTTGGTGAATTTGCTTGCATACTATGTTTGATACATGATCCCAAATTGATTAGTAAGGTCATATATACTAGTACCCATACTGACATTAAACATTTACTAGAAACATTCAATTTTTATGTGCAGTAATAAACTATCATGAAATATTGACAAACTATGTCAATTAAATGCTAATAATAATATATATACTACATGATATTGTATGTCACAACTAACAGCAGTGATGTTGTACAATATTTGTACTCATATATTGACAAACCACATTTAATTGCTAATAATAATGTACTACAGTATTATAAATATATACATTTGTACGTCACAATTAACAGTGCTGGTGATATTGTACAATATTTGTACTCATAAATTGACAAACCATAATTAATTGCTAATAATAATGTACTACAGTATTATAAATATATACATTTGTACGTCACAATTAACAGTGCTGGTGATATTGTACAATATTTGTACTCATAAATTGACAAACCATAATTAATTGCTAATAATAATGTATAGATACAGTACATGCTTATGTGATCATAACCTTTGACCTCATGAATAACTATGAATATTCATGCATGTATCTGCTTTAAAATGATGTCATCAAATAGACATGGTGACTGATTCATGGTACCTTCCTTTAAATTTCCATGCAATATTCAATATTACATAATCCCTCTTCAGTTTGGTGTGCACAAGTTCATGAATATTAACATGTATGGCTTACCATACTACAAATATGTTTGGGCATCAGAACCACTAAATGGTTTGGTTTTCTGGTTACTTGAATCACAAAAGACTAATCAAGGCCCAGTAATTTATACTTAAATAAATGTCTTTTACTTTTTTCATTGTATTACTAGCAGGACGGAAGCTTTCAAAGTGCTGTTCAAAAAACATGGTTTTATCAGGGCTAGAGCAGCCCCCTGGTTATATGTTATATAACCAGCTTGCCTTTAACCAGGGTAGCATACTGTATATATAAATGTAGTATCATACATACAGTATGGTACCTTGCTTTATACATGTTGTATCATACCTACAGTATGCAGACTTTCCAACATTGAGGAAAATTTATGAGTGTGATCAGCGGCAGTGGGGGAGGGGTCCCAAGGGGAAAAAATTTCGTATTTTTTGACTGCCTAGATGCAAAATGGTGCATTCTTTTTCAGTTTCTCTGAGTAATTTTATATCATCTTATATACAGTATATTATTGAACTCAACAAGCATGACAATTCTCAACAAAGACTTTTCTTGAATCGATGAAAGTAATCACTTGCTAACATAATTGAACATTTATATCAGAAATTGAAGCGCACTTCTCAATCTCTAGTACCAACACCTCTCCCACCCGGCGTTTTCCACCACCACCATGGCAAACGCACTACTCTTGTAGGCCTAAGTGTAAGTACTCAAAACACACACGGTTTTTCGGAGATTGTTTGTGGATTGCGTGTGATAAAGTGCACATAGCGTGTGAGCGTGTGAAGGGCTGGAAATGCGTGTGTCACACGCCAAATGCGTGTGAGTTGGAATGTCTGAGTATGGTACCCTGCTGTATGTATGTTGTATCATACCTACATTATAGTACCCTGCTGTAGACATGTTGTATCATACCTACAGAATAGTACCCTGCTGTATACATGTTCCACATGGCAGTTCTAGACAAAAGAAACTGACACATTTCTTCCCCCCCCCCCCCACTCCCACCAAGTAAAAAATCATCCTTCTTGTTTGGCAGATAAGTTAATCTGTTGCTAATACTATATTTCATGTTTATGTGAAATATATTGAACTTACTTACGTACCCGGTTACAGTCCTACACCCTGTCAGAAGAACCACACTACTGTACCTTCAGGACACTTAACCTATGATCTCAGAAGAGAAGTGTTTTCCTCTGTCCATAGAAGTTCCAGCATTAATGAGACCACAAGGTGCAGTTCAGTACTGTGTTTCATTCATGCACTAGGTGGGTGTGAAATAACCACTTGATGACATCCATCAGACATTGAGCTCACATACCAGGATATTCACAGTAAGAATAACATAGCAGACCAGGGGTGGGAAATATATTTGAGCCAAGCATGGTAAAAAGAGTCAGTGAAAAGATGTAAGATTTTTAATATAATAATTATTTATTTAGTCCAAAGTTTGTAAATTAATATTTCCTGACAATAGTAGATGGAACCAAAGTGGTCACAACCGATTAATTCACTTTCTGTTGCACACTATTGTTGTACAGTCAAGGAAATTTTTAATGTTCATCTTAGACAACCAAATTTCTATTCAAGCAACTAAACTCAGCTTCGTAGGTCGTCTGGAGAAAGACTAGCAAGACAGCAAATTCAGAACTCATCGCAACTAAATAACCCCCCACCCCACCCCACCCCACCCCACCCCACCCCACCCCACCCCACCCCACCCCCGAAAAGTGAGGAATTGGTATCATCCTCAATGATTACTTTGGAGAAATGTTGAAATAAATGAAAGGCAGTGGTAGGCCTAGATGATCCATCCAAAGGGATTTTACTGGCTAATTAGCAATTTGATGTGCTGTGCATTATTACCAGTATTAGGTATCAAGTTTGCTGTGACATCATTGGCATGGTCACACTTATAAGTTTGCTGTTATATCATTGGTATGGTCACACTTACAAGTTTGCTGTGCATTATCATGTATGTGGCATTCAAAGAGAAATCAAACCCAACCATCAACTTTTAAATGTAACTTTTCATGATAGAATTGCATGTAAAGAACAAAGTCTCCCAGTGTAGAAGACTCCCATTATAGGGCTGCCATTTTGTTTTGTAATCTACAAGTGAAACCAGGAACATTGTAATGCACTCAATGTTTTTATGGATATTGCTACATTTCCATAAGGAACTTTTTTGGCTCCTTTGCAACTTTCATTTTATTATTGAAACACTTTGTGACTTTTATGATGCTATTAAAACTCCAAAAGATTTGTCTTGCATTTGGAAGTTTTGCCTTGCATCTGGACTTTCATTGCTGTGCATGCTGTAATGTAGTCAAACCTGAAGTTAAAAGAGTTCACCTGTCAGTAAACACTCTGCCAACAAACTGTACACCCCTCCTTACTAATGGTTGAGTCCCTATCATCATGCATGTCCCTGATTCATGATAGCAGAGTATTCAATTAAATTATGTGATGTCACTGTATTAATACATAAGCTTATATGGACATTATAACTTGTTATGTCTTCTGGGCACTAGACTTTCACCGGGGCAAAAAAATCCCAGATTGGATAGATCTGATACTGTAGTGATTGACAAGTCAAAACTTGGGCAAAATCCCAGGGTAGCTTCCTGACTCAGGAAACAAGAACAAAGGGTTCGGTTAACATGAAAGCTATGTCATGTCAGTGGGAATTCATACTATCCTGTCCTGTGAAATGAGCACCGGAGAAAAAAATCTGTATGTAACTGCTGTCCCTGCATGGTGCTATAACTCTCAAGGACATTATGACCTGAATGTGGATAAATAACTTTAATGGGAACTTGATTACATTATGGGTAGTAGACCTCACTGTAGTCTGATAAATTGTGACATGCCTTTATATAGCCTATGGCATTATAATCCCAGTACCACTTTTATGAAATGTTGCATTTCGACTGTGTTACAGTACTTAACATTTCCCTTTATATTGACTGGGAAGTTGCAAGGAGGAGTCATGGTCAGATGTTGAAAAGTTGAAGCCCAAGATACTTCCAGCTGTGGTGACCTATGTAGTGCAAAGGTAAGGCAAGTTGACGCTTGCCTACCGCTGACCCTAGAGCACGTATCACAGCCCAACATCGTGAGCCTCGATCGACCCCGTTAAATGAAGTTTCGTCAGTATCTAGGAAAATGTAGGAAATGTAGGAATCTGTAATAGTTACCTGTAACTGGTTCTAACATGAATGATTTGTTGAAGAAGATCCTGCTAGTATCGAAACGTCAGGCCAACTTTAATACTTTTACACATGAATGATTTGTGTGAGTCCTTCCTTAATTTGTACCATTTCCACTCATTTGTTTACCAACATTATTACTCTTGGTACTCATGTTTCCCTGTGGAGTACTCTGAGTTATTCTTTCTTGTTTCTGAACAAAGGTGCAATCTTGGTCCTTATAAACTGTGTCCACCCATTCAGGAATACAACTTTGAAATATTGGTCTATCTTGCAAATGGTTATGTTTGTTCTCACTAGTACTTGAGTACTTTCTATACTTGCTTACAGTGTGTTTATGAGCACTCTGCAATTAATATGTTTGTTTCATGAGGAAGTACGCTTTGCAATTGATTATTTATTTCTCATATGTGATTATTCTCTCAGTACTGAATGTTTCTATATATCTCAATTTTCTCTCTGAAAACAAAATCGGAGCAAAATGGGTTTCTTTGATGTTGCTCTGCATTTGAGCAAGATTCCATCTGGATGCCGATTGGCAGTGACATACCAATTTTCCCAGAGCAATTTACTTAGTTTAACTTCTGAAAACTGCCAGTTTACAAATATTTCCTATAACAAATATGACCACTAAAGGAGAAGAAAACACAACCATCGTCAGTGATCTGTGACTGTGTATAATAGAAACTTTCCCAAGCACCTAGAAGGCAAATATCACATTATATTCATTCACACACATGGCTGATGGCTTGAGCAAGTCTAAATAGGATTTCGTTGTGACAAACATTTATAATGTACTCAGCTACACAGGATTCATAAATTGGTAATGTTCAGCTTTTAGCAATGCAACCCTGTTGACCCACATCCAGGTCATTACCCACACCCTCTTTCAGATTCTGAATCTACCAATGTTATGAAGCTTGCAAAGGTTGCTTGTTGGGTTCTTCATATTCCCTCGAATCTTGTTGGATTTATGATACACCATTTTTAGTAACTTAAAGGTGCAGAGGTGAACTCTTAAAAAGAAATTTGTACTTCCATTGGGTTCAGACAATGTCAACACAGTTTACGGATGCCTTAAAAATGTGAAAAGAAAGACAAAATGGATTTATAATATTAAAATGATTTCACCTTCTAGTACGTTGGACGATGACATCTACTGACAAATTGTCCCTCCCTCTCCTCGCACTATGCGCAACCTCTCAAACCCTGGTATATATATCCCAGTCAGTTTTCCTTGATATTTCGTGAGATGTTCATCACAATGATCACTGTATAAGCTAAGGATGATTTTTTCATCCTCATATGAAACGTTTTTTTTCTCTGAGTACAACATTGTTATCTCCTTCACCTCTCTTGTTTTTTGTTTGTCGTTTGTTAAGAGGAACAGCTCCTTTAGATTGTATTTACTGAGAACTAGTGTTTATGTCCGGACTATAGGTTGATGATGTGTCCAGGCTGTATGATAACGCAGTACAAAGCTGTATATACTCAAGGTACTTGACTAATGCAGTGGTATTAAATTTTGCTTTGTCCTTTGCCTGAGCTATATATTATACACACATGCTCACAGCCATAAAGCATTATTTCATTGGATATAATGCATATATAGATATCAGCACAAAGCTTGTCATAAGGTAGGTAGAACTGCACATGATTAATGTTGGTATTCTCATTAAGAACGGAGATAACAAAGTAAACACATTTATCGTGAGGGATGGAGATAATCTGTCATTCCTTCCTCAGATGCCTGTAGCGATGAAAGAAGCCAAAACATTAGATTCTCTGCAAACTCTACTCAGCGAGCAAACACTAGTCAATAAAGCTACATAGCACATTGGCAATAAATCTAAAGAGCACATTGGCATAATGGAAATACCAAATAAGAAATTGTTGACAGATTAAACTGCCTGTTTAATAATTTTTATTACCAAAATGCAGCTTTCTAGTTGGTGTATACATGGCAGGAAGTATCGACACACGTATATAGTTGAAATTATGACAAAATAAACAATTCTGAGTGCAGGTTTCATCATTTATTTCCCTTAAAATTGTTAGAAAATTATTGCAGGAAATATGCTTCACTAATAATGACAGCAAGCTGTGTTGATTACTTATCATTTAATCTTAGATGACTATGTTTCACTATAGAGAGATATGTAGTACGTATATAATCAAGAACATCAGATCAGACTCACTGGCTATGTACAAATGAGCACAACGATATTGCAACAGTATATACTTAAACTATTACACATGTATACACTATTTTCACTGTTCTGGATTTTCCAACTATATTCATTTGCCTCTGTCGTTTACCTCCATTTCATTTAACATAAAGTCTGTTCAAAGTATCTCTTTCGAGATCCGACTTAAGGAATCACTAATGATTTCGAGTTGGTTAGCATCATGTTTGATCTCTAGAGTAAGGCAAATATGTCACCAAAACAGAACTAGTATTGTTCGATACAGGTGACAAACGCCTACAGTAGAATTACGACTTTCCTTACCGGTTTCGAACCTCTGGACATACAACCAACATCCATAGCCTAGTGGTTAGGGTGTCCCCATATAAAGCGGGAGGCCCGGGTTCGAATGGAGGCTGGAAGTTTTTTCACTGTTCTGGATTTTCCAACTCACTACGATTTCAATTATACATATAAGCCTACTAGTTTACTTGTTAGACCAGAGAACTGTTAAATAATTGTCATTACTTGGCTAGTTCAACCACATAGCTCTACCCTGTACGTTACAAGGGGAAACCCTTCCTAGCAATGTTACTTACTACCCAGCTGGTGGACATACAAGATGTTCAATGATGTTGCTATGGTTCATGTTGCATATTATAAGTTATTGGTGCCTATGTATTCTCATGCGCCTACATTCACACATATTCCCTATATAATTTCCCACTGACTTACACACTGAATCGCCAAACTGATGCGGTCGTTAATTCAGTTAAAGCTATCCTTCACTGGCTAACTGACATCTCGGTCACTCCTGTCACCTTTAATTATCCATACCGTGACCATGTAGACTTCTTGTGACTGGAATCTAAGCCTCCTTACTCACCAGTAAACATATTTCCTATTCTTCTCTTTGAAAGCACAAAATGGTCTGAACATAGCCCCAGTTGCCTAAAGAACCCCTCCCCCTACCTCCCCCCCCCCATTGCATCTGTGAAATTTACAGTAACTTTAATGTATTGATTAGACTATACATTATATGGCAGTGCACAGTTCTCCACACATAATTTAAATCTCTCTGTATTTATCATTTAATCTGTTTACAGTATCCTTTGATTTTCGGTATCTGATCGCTCTGTGGTAGCAAATATAAGCTGAAGTAGAACATTTTGGACATCATGTTATTTTGTCAAAGTAGACAGTTTTACAACCTGTTCCTTATTCAGGAAGTGACTATGTCTTGTACAGTAATAATGGGACCTGTTCACAGCTGTTCCGTTGAGTATTAGGAAGGAAGTTATTTTCTCTCACCTCTCACCTGTTTAGTTAAGAATGTAGTCTTCAAACTATGTAACACTAGATAATGAGAGAAAAACGTGGGTAAGTCGTCTGAAATAATACTACCAGTCACCTGAAAGTGGCTAGAATTGTTTCTACCATTTCAAATTCTACCTCTCCAAGGCCATATACTGATGTTTTAAACCCAACAAGAGAAGGATCTTGTTTTCCCTAGGGCAGGTAATAAATCTGACCCTGGAGTTTTTCTTTTTCTGATATGATAATTCAGATTTATTATCGATAAACCAGTATTCTAGACTGCTATATACCAAGTTATGAACCATGATGATCAATGATGAAAAGGGTTTGTTGGGCTGGAATTCCAAGTTAATATGATATTAAATCAGGTCTGTGAGTCCAAAATCTATTTTGTTGAGTGGAATAATCCCTTTGGCTTAATCAGCCCATACCTCCATGTGTGGCACATAGGTAGGGATGACTCCCACATACTGAAACATCTGTTACAGTACAAGCATGCAGGTACAATATGAATGGCTTACATGTACCGTATTGCACATGTGGCCCAGTAGCCATTGAGAGACATACTATATATCGCAGTGAATCCTACATAACATGAATGGCATTCTGTTGTATGTGTTGTAACATTAAAACATGGTTAACCTTGTTTGCATGGCCTTGAACACTTATCTTTGATGTGTGAACATGATGTAGTTACTTCCTAAACTTAAAAGTCACAGGTACTGTAACTAAGAACAGATGGGTGCATATTGCTTTGATCATTTTGGTATGTACCGTACTGGTCACATAAAAGTACTATTATAACTTGCAACAAGGCCAAAGCAGATGCTATCCTACTACATTCTTCCATGGCCCATAAGCTTTGCAACTTCAAAGTTATGGCTATTTGTTTAGTTCACAGCCATGGAAGAGGCACTCGGATAATATTCCATGGTTACAGTGTGCATATTGCATCCATAGTGTTGTGTATAACTGTTGAAATTTGCAGATTACCAAATACCTGTCTCAACTGATAAATGGTTGAACTTTCACACTGCTGTGTGCAAGATTGGAGAGGCTTGTGACAAATGATAAATAGTCTGATTGACAGTTGTCAATTAAATCAAGAGAAAACAAAGTTGAAAGAAGAATGAGAGGGGGTCAAGGGGGGACATTCTGCTAGATCCAGGGGCCAAGAGAAACATCAATCAAACCCGCTCTGAAAGACCACCAATGACAATAGAATTCTAAGGTGGAATTACTTCAATCATAGATAGAACTGTTAGTTCCAAGGCTGTCACTTTTACAGAAACATTTGAGTCTGGAGTCTAGCAACCAACTAGCTTAAAGGAGCAGTATGCATTTGGGAAGTGATTCCCTAGCAATATTTCACCAAAATCTACCAAGTGTTACTCAGAGCAGAATTTTAAGCTGTCACTTAATAATTTAATGTGTCACTCCATTCAATCCTAAAAATGTTGTCCCTCAGAGACACTCTTTTGTTCTTATATTTAAATCACATGTAAAAAGCAAAAATGAACAATTATTAGTCATTTATTACAATGCAACATGCCATGATATTGACATGCTTGTTATAGTATCAATTCTGTTGGAAGCCTCTTAGTCAGAACTACTCCAACATAAGGAATCTTTGAAGCAGACCAATAATTATTTTCAATTTGGACATCTTAGTTTGGGCAGGCCATGAGGCAGTTATTTTTATGACCATGAACGTGGGAGAAGCCTGCAGGGGCTTATGGATTACATCATGTCGGGTGGCTTCCAATGCAACATTTTAACTCAAATTTGGAATCTAAAACTATAACTTGAATATCATGCATGTGTTACGCTAGTGACACTGTCGCTATTTAGTGTTTACATATATATTCACTACTCAACTCACATATAGGCATGGTCTAGCTCTTATTATGAGAATTGTTTTTTTTCTTAAAAAATGCTGTCAATTTTACGCCATTTCCATTAGTTTTATCTAATATCACTGTCATTTTCGGTCATTAGATGACATGTTAGATCCATGAATAATACCGGTGGTACATTGAAGCATAAAGACCAAGAAAACATTTTTCGGTACGCACTAATCACTAACTTTGTTAACTAAGTGTGCATTGTATGAGCCATCCAACTTTACGTATATTGCATGGTCAATCATCCCTTTAAAATGTACTGTATAGGCCTAGTTCCTCAATCATGATAACTTTTGGCCAGGTATTGGCAGGTGAGTAAGATTGAGTAGATTTACTCTTCGCTCCTCGCTTACCTGTCTCCCCACAACCTTAGCACTCTCGTTCTACTGTACCTAGAATGAACTGGTAACTGTGTGCCCTCTGTGACCGACCCTTCCGGTCAATGCCCTTGCTTCTCATTCTTCCACCCAAAGATCGAGTAGATTTGTGTATTAGCATCAAAGTAGCTTTTAAGTTGTTTGTATCCCCCCACCCCCCCCCTCCCCTCATGCTACCTTCCCCCATCCTTCATTTTGACCATACCCTTACATCTCTTCTATACCTTCTCTTTCCCAACCTTTGCTTTATTGATAAATGTCCATTCTAAGGCAACTGGTATTACTAATTTAGTTGGGCCTACAGCGTCTCATAAATTTGTACAAATTGCCACACCTGCAGCCCAGTATGCAGTATATCTAAAGTATACACAAAGATACATAAAGTGTACAAAACATCTTTTTTTCCTGACATTAATTGTTCCATGTGTCTTGTGTCAATACCCTGAGGCACTGGAATGACCTTGAGGTCACTTGCAGCTATTGCATCAGAGAGTAAGTAGGAGGATATCAAAAGTACCAGCTTTATTAACTTCAAGGAATATAATTCAAATCAAGTTACCAAAACAGTACTAAAGAGAGGTGAAGACAAAGATGTGGAAATATCAATTGCACTGGGCATGCAGGTACCTACCGCATTTGATATCATACACTAAATATCACATTATTTCTGTATTTATTGTACATGGTGGTTGATCTGATACAACAGGTCATTATTTGCTTAGTCTCTACCTGCCGTATTAACCAAAAGGACTATTTGATCATAAACAAAAACACTTGATTAGCATCATACTTCTGGTCTTTTAAGTGTGCGCAAGCAAACACTTTGTTTGTTACTAACAAGGGATTGGAACGAAAGTCACACAGGATGGGTTGAAGTGACCAGTTATTGATCATAATGATATGCACATTGTACTGAGAAGAAATGGTTGACAGCAATGAAACCAGACGCGTAGCCAGGAATTTGCCAAGGGAGGGGCGAAAATGTCGAAAAATTTGCAGAGCCGTAGATACGGCATTGCATACTATCTAAGCGTAGCACCACCATGAGTTGGCGCGAAGCGTACAAGAAAATTTTGGCCAAAAATGCCTCCAACACGCTGGAAATGGCACTTCCCAGGCCTTGTAAGTTGCATCTAAGCATTTTCTATTTTGAAATTACTAGCGATATCATAAAAACATACAAAAAAAATTAGTTCAAGGGGGGGCGGTCGTCCCCTTTGCCCCCCCCCCTTGTTACGCGCCTGTATATATACTGTACTAGAAGGGCAAACAAAAGCATTCCTGAAGATATTTTGTGAACTTTCTTCTTATTTCTTGGGAAAATTTTTTTACCACTCTCTTTCACGATGGCACATATTAGTACAGATATATTTGGCCATTTTTCTCTCAAACCACAGTTTGTCTACTTGTAATTACAGAAGGCGATGACATCATCATACATGTTCACAAATTTCTTTTCAAGCACAGATTGTGCCGCCCGCTTCTTTGAAGGAGCACTTTGTGAAGCAAAGCTCTCATCAAGTCAGTTTTTGTTACCGTGACATAGTACAGAGAGACACTATAAACCATACAATATGTAGGAGAGATTGAACCAGCCAGTCAGACAGAATAGCTGAAGGCAGCAAAAAGCAGTGAAATGGTTGGTTGATGGTGATCAGGATAATAATATAAGTGCTTTGAACTCTCTCTCTGTGTTTATACTGAGATGAACTCCTCCGTGTACTATTATCATACTCTGTTAGTGAAAGGCAGGGTCAATAAAGGGAAGACATACATATTTTGTCGCTTAGCTATATCTTAGAGCATGGGAACATCATCTAGTTACAGAATTGATGATCAAGCCTTTGGACTGTGTAAAGTTCAAGCTGCACGAGTAATTATTAGGTTTGATGATACATTTTTCATGAGGGCAGAGAGTCGGTTGTGTTTGTGGTAGTGTACACACGAATGGATCGCACGCTATACCGACCTAATTGTCTTCCAGAGGGCCTACATAGCCGCCTGTAATTATTCTGTATTTTATTTGATAAATTATAAGTTGTCTGATTAAAATAATATTGCAGCCGGATTAACTTTTCAACTGCATAATTTACAACAAGACAAAGAGCCTTGTGCGTTGACGTTAACTTTTAATGGGCTCGTTCTTTGTGAGGGAGCTTAAATTTGCGGAGAAAATACCTGATATTTTATAATTTGTTTGACTGTAAAGAATCTATGAGCATTGATGGTGTTGATTTGTGCCATTAGGATAGGTCTTAGTTTCTGCGTGTTTGACGTAATTGATCATTGGTCATTAGATATTAAATATCAACCCAATGCTGTATCTAAACCAGTGCAGGAGGTGCAGATAATTTCATGCACTTGTTGACCTTACAGTGTCCTCACAACCTTACAGTGTCCTCACAACCTTAGTTGTGTACCTTGTGTCCTCACAACCTTAGTTGTGTACCTTGTGTCCTCACAACCTTAGTTCTCCTTGTGTCCTCACAACCTTAGTTATGTACCTTGTGTCCTCACAACCTTAGTTATGTAACTTGTGTCCTCACAACCTTAGTTGTGTACCTTGTGTCCTCACAACCTTAGTTATGTACCTTGTGTCCTCACAGCCTTAGTTATGTACCTTGTGTCCTCACAACCTTAGTTATGTACCTTGTGTCCTCACAACCTTAGTTATGTACCTTGTGTCCTCACAACTTTAGTTATGTACCTTGTGTCCTCACAACCTTAGTTATGTAACTTGTGTCCTCACAACCATAGTTGTGTACCTTGTGTCCTCACAACCTTAGCACTCTCACTTTATCGTGCCTTATGTTCCTTGGTTTTTACATGTTTTGCCCTTTTACATCAATTTAGAGAGAGCATGGATCATGCATTCCCAGTTAATAATAGTCCAGCTCATTCTGCCACCCATCTTGTGGCCAAGATTATTATAATATGGTTCTGATTATTTTCCTCATCATCTGGTTTATTTTGGTTAAGCAATTTTTTTGTTTTACATATAGCTCTCCACATCAACAGTATTCTACTGTGCACCATGACTACTTTAGGACTAACAAGCATAACAATATGTTTCTCTCCCTTCCAGATATATGCCCTTTTCAATCTCTAAATGGCCGATATTATCAGCTTTGGTAATGCTTTTAAAGAGAGATTAATAAAACAAATTAGTCTTGTTGAAGTCAGAATAGTTATTGATTTTAGTCCTATACTATGACCTTGCTTAGAGATCAGCATTTTGAGTAATTTCATTCATATGAGGGATATAGTATAGAAAGCGGAGCTTAGCAGTCCCAACCCACTGGGCTGTTGCCATTCAGGCAGACAAAATGTGCCAGAATCTGGAAATTGTAGCAAATTTTAAGTTGCGGAAAATTCCAGCACTTGATTAAAAGTTGATGACAACTTGTTACGCATGACTAAAATTTTACTCGTCTAAAGATAAGATTAACAGCAGATTACAATGCTTAGAGGCTGTGTTGCTATAGATGGTAGTTTTGTAGTGTTAATAGTTCTGAGTGGTTTACACACAAATTCTAACATTTTATTGCACAAGTATAGTAAAGTTTCTATTGAGATTGTTCTATCAAAATGGAAATGATAAAGTCATTGTGCCAAATTGCTTCAAGTTCACTGAGGCAATTGTAAGATAAAACGAAAATGTTATTCAATGGCTTCTTCAGTTGTCTGATATACTGTAGTAACAATTGGCAAAGCTGAATTATCCTGCAACTTCCAATGAAATTATTGAGGGATGTCAAAGATTTAATATTACTAAGCACTGATTGTATCGTAATGCTAGCTGTTAATGTGTAGTAACTTTATATTGCATCCACTTTATATACCTTGACCTAATCATTGAGTTGCATCAGCAGTACAGTAGTTATCAAGGCCTAATAGTACAGGATGTTTGGCAAGTTCTGACACTAGATCAATGAACAATATACTGAATATTGGTTTGGCAAAAGGGGGGGGGGGGGA
>JAIPMN010003284.1:30560-43325 GCA_020650975.1 Apostichopus californicus | reverse complement strand
ATTAACACTCAGATGATATCATTTATTAGTACTGTAACATTAACACTCAGATGATATCATTTATTAGTACTGTAACATTAACACTCAGATGATATCATTTATTAGTACTCTAACATTAACACTTAGTACCGTAACATTAACACTCAGATGATATCATTTATTAGTACTGTAACATTAACACTCAGATGATATCATTTATTAGTACTGTAACATTAACACTCAGATTATATCATTTATTAGTACTGTAACATCAAACACTCAGATGATATCATTTATTAGTACTGTAACATAAACACTCAGATTGTGAGAGAGCAGCCTTTGCACCTCTAGCAATCTGCTAGCACTTCAACAAAGGCAAGTCATTATTCAAATTAGGTGCCTGGTGTCCTGATGAAAAATTACATACGGTGGATGTTTGAACAAAGACATGAAATGAGCAAGTTTGCTTGTTTGTTCACTCATGTTGCGGTCTGTAGGTAGTGCATGGCTGGAGCAAGGTGTTGCTGATACAACAAGGAATTCATGTTACCAGGTTATTCTGATACAACAAGGCATTCATGTTACCAGGTTAAACTTTGAGTTTTGCAAGCAGAGGAAAATTTAGTGACTATTGAACTTTAAAACATTTGCAGCTCAGGAGTTAGTGATGAGCTGGGGCACTCTTATGTGTGAAATTGTGTCTGTAGAGGTATGATAGTTTATGGGAAAAAGTTAACTTGGATCAATTGACAACTTTAAAAACCGTACTCATTCCAAAAACATGATATCAGCCACTAAATAACTGGCCTAGTGGCCTTTGCATTTTAATTTTACCATCTTGTCAATGTTTTGTAATAAATGTCTTTGGCAAGGTAATTTTAATTAACTATTTTGAGAAGTATGTACATTTTGTTCCTAATAGGCCAATTAATAGTATATGTCCCATCACAGCATTTTATGCACAGTGGTACGTCACAGGGTTTTGCACCCTACAGTGGTAGCTAACTGGAGAATCAGATTACAGTGTCAGCTGCCTGGAGTATCAGATCATAGCAGTAGCTCCCTGGAGTGTCAGATCATAGCAGTAGCTCCCTGGAGTATCAGATCATAGCAGTACGCTCCCTGGAGTGTCAGATCATAGCAGTAGCTCCCTGGAGTGTCAGATCATAGCAGTAGCTCCATGGAGTATCATAGCACAGTGGTAGCTGCCTAGAGTGTCAGATCATAGCAGTAGCTCCCTGGAGTGTCAGATCATAGCAGTAGCTCCCTGGAGTGTCAGATCATAGCATTAGCTCCATGGAGTATCATAGAACAGTGGTAGCTCCCTGGAGTATCAGATCATAGCAGTAGCTCCATGGAGTATCAGCGCACAGTGGTAGCTCCCTGGAGTATCAGATCATAGCAGTATGCTCCCTGGAGTGTCAGATCATAGCAGTAGCTCCCTGGAGTGTCAGATCATAGCAGTAGCTCCATGGAGTATCATAGCACAGGGGTAGCTGCCTAGAGTGTCAGATCATAGCAGTAGCTCCCTGGAGTGTCAGATCATAGCATTAGCTCCATGGAGTATCATAGAACAGCGGTAGCTCCCTGGAGTATCAGATCATAGCAGTAGCTCCATGGAGTATCAGCGCACAGTGGTAGCTCCCTGGAGTATCAGATCATAGCAGTAGCTCCCTGGAGTATCAGATCATAGCAGTAGCTCCCTGGAGAATCATAGCACAGTGGTAGCTCCTTGGAGTATCAGATCATAGCATTAGCTCCCTGGAGTTTCATAGCACAGTGGTAGCTCCCTGGAGTATCATAGCACAGTGGTAGCTCCCTGGAGTATCAGATGAAAGCAGTAGCTGCCTGGAGTATCAGATCATAGCAGTAATTCCCTGGAGTATCAGAGCACAGTGGTAGCTCCCTGGAGTATCATAGCACAGTGGTAGCTCCCTGGAGTATCAGAGATTTACTTCGTTCCTCACTTACCTGTCTCCTCACAACCCACAACCTTAGCTACTAAGAATTTGCACAAGTATTTATGATTATTATTATTTTTTCAGTATCAGCACACACAATGGTAGCTCCCTGGAGTATCAGCACACACTATGGCAGCTCCCTGGAGTATCAAAGCACAACGGTGTCCCCTCCTCCCCCCCCCCTATCCATCCTGCAGAACCACATTTCTATAGTGGTGTATCTCTGGAGTAGCTGATTTAGTGTAGCAGTCATAAATAACGTTTTCCAGCTGAACTATTAATTACCTTACTTCAGATAAATTGCATTACCTTGCAATTCATTTCAAGTTTCCCCTTTTCACTGCTGTGATGTAAACAATACTAAGGAAACACTGTACAGTGGCATCTGTAGTCTTCCAATTCACTCTTAGTAAATGGAAAGATTTGTTGATAAACCGTTCATGAGCATACAATCAATTACTGACTGTAAGAGTCATGAATGCTAATGAACTTTTGTCCAGATTGCCTTAAATACTAGAATATTGAAGGAAGTGCATCATGGGAAAGGTTTGCAAATGCAAGTAATGACCAGACTCTTGTAATATTACATTTACTTCGTTCCTCGCTTACCTGTCTCCTCACAACCTATGCACCTCATTATACTGTGTCTAGTATGCCCTGGTAATCTTTTAACACTGTGCACCCTCAGCGAACGGCTCCTTCGGTCGTTGCCCTTCCTTCTCATTCTACCATCCAAAGTGTTTACACATACGTTTTCGTAGTGGATTAAAATCTTAAAATCCTATGGGATTTCAGAATGTTTTACAGTCGTTTACAGCCAGATTACAGCCAGAGATTACCAGGGCATACTAGACACGGTAGAATGAGGTGCATATGTTGTGAGGAGACAGGTAAGCTCGTCACTCGTAAAATTATAAACCAGTAAGTTTTATGATAACCATAGAGTTGAATGTAGATAAGATACAGTACTGACTCACAAGACTGTCAATGCATTGGCTCTCTGCAAACAAGGAGCCACATACACCATTACCTTAACCTTACCTTTACATTACCTTTACCTTTAACCAAACATAAATGTTTTCATCTTTTATTTTGCTTGTGCTAACAAGCAACAAAATAATATAAACTGGGAGAAATAGTCAGGAGTTCTTCAGAAATCTCTGAGGAAAATTTGATCTATTATTGCAAGAAACGTTTGTCTATGAGCACTACGTCCATAGACAGTCTACTGATTTCCAGCTAGCACACAAATAGCTACCCCCAGCGGGTTGCTATAGGCAGCTACTCAAGTTAACAGGGCTATATGTATGTATTTTAGATCATCCTGCAAGCAGGAACTTGCGAAGAAGCGTCTCATTGGCTTATAAATCAAAGCCGCAAGCTGACCTACTGTAAGTCAGTCTCTTAGATTCATAGTTTAACATCCATGATTATGAATTGTCAATTGTCAACAACTCTGTAACTGGACGACATACATTAATCTTGGAGTGACTCGAATTTGAGACCTTATGATCGAAAGGCACCGACGTGAACCACTGAGCTAACACTCCCTAACATATATATTGCTATCTGTGTACCCATTGCCTGTGAAGGACAATGTTACCTGGTATCCTAAATCCTCAATTTAAAAAAAAATTGGCATGCAAATTTATGCAAACGTGCACATATATCAGTTTTGTTTAAAGACATATATATCAAAACTCAAGTTGAGACTTTAAGAAAATCAGTGGCATCTGACGTCTGTTGTTAAATTTGTTGCTCTTCACTGAGAAGGAAGCAACTGCCTCTGGTGCCAGCTTGTTTTACTAACGCTTCCGTCGAGAAACAAAGAAAGCAAAAGCCAGCTGACCCTCCGTCTTCTGCCTCGGTTTCATTTGCATCATCGCGACTATGGTAACATGTGCAAATTACGTGATAGTGAATTCTTGTAATCTATCGTATCCAGGGGGCCAGCATTAGCAGCGTGGGTTGTTGAATTTCACTCGCAGAAATCACATGCAGGCAGAAAGTATCCCAAGTAATTTAAAGTTGAATGAACTTACAGCTCAGTCAAACATTGAACAATGTTGTTTAACTTGTTGACCATATTTGTTGACTTTGCTTCATGACAGCTTTTAGTAAATTTGTCTCCATCTGGGGATGACAGGGGGGGGGGGAAGGATGTCATGTGGCTTTGGGGTCTAGTCTAACAGAGCTATTGCTTTTGAGTCAATTTTATGAGCCACTTGGCGAAGCGAAAATCTTGTCAATAATAAACAATGCTTTAATAGTTCGGTTTTATTTCACATTAATGCGATCATAAATCTTTGTCTTCGCTGTTGATTTTAAAAATTGCTGTCAAACTATCAGGATATTATTTTTCTGAAATGTTTAAAATATATGTGTAGCTCTTGACAAAATGAAGCTACTTTTGTTCTGGAGTTTTCTTTCTTTCTTGTTTAAATTGTTACACAAAACAATTGACCAATTCAATAATCAGTCAACCAACATTGCAATTAATAAATGAGTCGTTTATGAATGGCCTTGTGCCATCTTCAAACCCATAGGGGTGCTGGAAAATATTGTTTTGAGTTTTGAGAAATGTTTCTCAACTGTCCAGAATTTTTTGCATACATTTTTTTCATGTGTTCTTTATTGCCCTCTGTTTCATTTCTAATTACTTCGATGTGATACATCTGTTCGTGTCAAGTTCGCATATTTTGAAGTCATAAACCGGCATTTTATTGATGTCATATTGCACTTTTCTAGTAAACCAGCATGGTTGTATTGGACACTGTCAACTGTCAACTGTTGAATATTTGATAATTTATGCTAGAACTAAAATGGTTCTAGTTTGTAGGCTGGTCATCTAAGTAAGATGATTCTGTAGTCATAAGGTCATGCATTTAATGGAATTCACAATTGAAATAAAAAGTAGTCATAAAATATGAATGATTGATAAATTATCTCTTCATTGAAATTCAACTGAGCCAGTAGTCAGAAACAACAGACTACAGTGTTATAGTCAGATCAAAAAAATACATAAACTGGATAGTCAGTGTTATGAGTCAGATATTAGCCTGCGTATATCAGGCATGAGCTTTTTCTGCGAATTCGCGGAATATCCGTGATTTCTTTTCTACCGCGGGGACAAAAACTATTATCCTAACACACTGTAGCATATGCAAACTGGAGCCTATACCGCATTTTTTGCAAATTTCCGTTGTTTTTTTTTTACCCCAGGCTCATCCCTGGTATATATAGCCTCTATTTATAAAACCTGTATGCTGTAATACTTTTACTCTGGTTTCCTGCAGCCTGTTGAATAAAAGTAATTTAAACTACAAATGGTGGCCTGAATGTCAGTCTATGACATCTGTTCATTCTCTCAGTCAGCATTTAAAAGTCAAAAGCATCAACCCTTTAGAAGGACTGGCATGCTTGTCCTTTTATGGTTCGAAAGCACTATAAATTTATTCCAGCAATTTTTTTTTCCACTTTCAGTATTAATAAAGTAGTGAATGAAGAATCACTTGCCAACAGTTTACAAAGCTAGAGCAACTTATACATGTCTCTACCTACAGTATAGTACAGGACTAGCATTTTCATTTACAAAATATAAATAAAATAAAAAAGCATTTCCTACATTAAAAACATTGAAAACGGTATTAGGCATATATATATCTTTTCATTGCAACTGTACCACAGTCAAGGTTTTTCTTCATTCCCAAACATTTCCTACATCATTGCGGTGTGTGCACACAGAGATTTTTTATTGCCACAGTTGGATGATATACTCTGCTGTGAATAATGTAACAAGAGATGGTTTAATGTCGAGCAAAGTTTGCCCCTGAAATAGAGCACATTTTTGTGCTTAATCTATGACAATCCATCAATGACACCAGTTAAGACTATGAAAGTACTTTAAACAAAAGCTATCACATATATTCCGGGCAAAATGGAGGCCTTTTCCAAATTTTCCTCCGGATGCATTCAGCCGAGCCTGTATGTCTGGACGTGATTGATGGCCTGCACGATTTTCATTTCAGTCAGGGTGTGATTGAGAGGGAATGTCAGAGTTCCATCTGCTCGGGATGTCAAACTCGTCAGATACAACTCTCCCAATGGCTACAGAACTTAAAGGAGATCATACACACTGGCTTCATGCAGCTCAGAGAAAACACAATACTGTACATGTTTGTGTGTTTATGTGTATGTTGTCATTAGGATGAAAATAATTTAATTTTTTTTAGGTTTTTTTGTTATTATTTGGTGTAATAGTCAATCATGGGGACAGTTTCATGCAGTACTGTGTAGCAACAACATTATATCAAATTTTTATGTTACTTATGTTTACTATCTTGACTGATATTCCCAGTAACATAAACACATAGTCTGCTGATAACACATACTCCAGTTATATCACATGCTGGTACTCGAGTAACAACACATACTGATACTCCAATAATAACATATACTGATACTTCAGTGATAACATATGTACTGATACTCTCCAGTGATAACACACACTGATACCAATAATAACACATACTGATACTTCAGTGATAACACATACCAATACTCCAAAAAATAATAACACATACTGATACTCTCCAGTGATAACACATACTGATACTCTCCAGTGATAACACACTGATACCAATAATAACACATACCGATACTCCCAATAATAACATATACTGATACTTCAGTGATAACACATACTGATAATTCTTTGATAACACATACTGAAACTCTCCAGGGATAACACACTGATATATATAACACATACTGATACTTCAGTGATAACACATACCAATACTCCAAAAAATAATAACACATACTGATACTCTCCAGTGATAACACACTGATACCAATGATAACACATACTGATACTCCAATAATAACAAATACTGATACTTCAGTGATAATGCTGATACTTCAATGATAACACATACTGATACGGACAATAATAAAACACAAACTGATACTCCAGTGATAACACATGCTGATACTCCAGTGATAACACATACTGGTAGTTGTGACAACTTATACCGATATGACAACATATACACATATTGGTACTCCAATAATAACACATATTGATATGCCAATAATAACACATATTGATACTCCAATACACGTATTGATACTCCAATACTAACATGTATTGATACTCCAATAATAATAAATACTGGTACTTCAGTGATAATATGCCCACTGATAATAATAGGTTTGCCAACTAATTGAGGGTTTTGGTAAATATTGCTTTGATACAGCTTCACACTAGATTTCATGGTTTGATATATATTTAACACATGTTGTCCAGCTTATTCCTTTAACATAGAATAGAGAGAGTGGTGAGCCTCATTTATAATTGCATGGTAGGTGCTCATATATTTTCACACTGTACAATACTTTCTGTAAACAGTCTATTTAAAGGCAAGTGTTAGACAAGTGTTTATCAAATGTTTTTTCAAGCTGGTCTGTTTAACCTCTGTTACTGCCAAGAGCTGTTGAATAAATGTGAAAAAACAAGCATGGACTGGAAGTGCAAGGTCTCTGCTGCGATACTCACAAATCTTAAATTTATTAAAGCAATATATAGTGCCTATTCCTGTTTCTAGTATAGACTTGCATTTAAACCTATTGGTTAGGCTTCAATGTTAAAGGATAGTACATGGTAACTTGAAGGAAACAATGGTTCTTTTAAGGTCAGAAGTAACATTTGATGATCTCTTTTGATTTTCTTTTGAGCAAGTTTTATATCTGTCAATTAAGTGATATTCACCGATGCTTTCATCATATTTTATTGATATGCGATTATTCATGCTTGTAAAAGGTGTCCAAGCAAGGTAACATTTCCCTAAACTTTACACAAACATTATAATAAGGATTATAGTTCCTATGAATGGGTCAAATAAGGTGTGAAAATGTCTTCAGTAAACATATTAATGTTGTCGTTATAGCTCAGTAGTGTCTATTTCAGTTGATTCAATGAATGGAATTAGAAATTTTGCTTTCCAAAAAAATAGGTTGCAGTTTGACTTTTAAACATTGCAACCACAGTGTCTTTCAGTGTAACTATATATATTTAACACAGTATTCAAAGGAAAACACAAAGTAGTACTGTATACCACCATACACCATCATCGTAAAAGATTGTTGTTATCAATGGTTGTTATCAATGGTTGGGGGGGGGGGATGGGTTTATCATCCTGCTTGTACACACTGGTATAACCAGTTAGTTGAACCTAACCAATGCATGAATGTATGACCAGCTCAGGTTGATATAACACCAGTTAGTAGATGAACCTATCCATTGCATTAATTTATGACCAGCCCATGTTGATACAGTATAACCAGTTAGTAGATTAACCTAACCATTGCATGAATATGACCAGCCCAGAGCTTTCTATGTACAGTTGATATAACCAGTTAGTAGATGAACCTAACCACTGCATGAATGTATAACCAGCCCAGAGCTTTCAATGTAAAATAGCACAAAGTTTAGTTGAAGTACATGTCTAGTAAGATCCCGACATAATATACTGTACAGTGCAAACACCACCAGCTTAGAAATGTACATCAGTGCTACTTAACTTAAAGCATTTAATTATAACTTTCCAATTTTAACAAACATTATATGTTTAGTACTATACATTGTAACCTCAGTAATGTTTAACCAGGGCACCAGGCTTTAATCAGAAAGCCCAACAAGAGAATGTCTGGTGTAAATGTTGGTTGCATCATTTGACAAGTGAATTTAGCATCGCCTTTAGAACGGTCATCATCACTCACTTCTAGCCTGGCTGTGCGAGCTGGGAGCAATCTTTCATTTTGACAGGAAAGTATGCGAAACGGAAACTTTGTCCAGGGAAGCCAAGCTAAATGCTAAGCTCCAGTTTCTATTTGTCTTGACCCAGTTGCATTGGGAATCATATAAAGCAATGTGTCTGTAATCATCAATGGTATAATGCAGCACAATGGGTTTGGCTAATGCAAGGATGTGAGGAGAGCTGTCTCACTCATCATACAGAATACATACTACATATGTATGTGTGTAATACTTACATGAAATGATATTAGCTTTATCATGTTACGGTTGTGTGCTGTTATATATTTCATGTCCTTGGTATGCAGTAGCATATATGCTAATGTAAGTCTCAAGGCAATTTGGCTTGAATGAGGTGCTTGTGAGTTTTAAAGCATCCATTGCACATCTTTACAATTTACAGTCCAGTTAATAACCCTAAAAGAAGAAGTAAGGAGATGAGAGAATTGGGGGAGGTTAGGAGATTAACTTCCCTTAATGGAACAGTAGAAGGAAGGCTGTCAACCATTACATACCAGCCACAGAAAACCAGAAAACCTGCCCGGGATGTGGAAGGAGAACCAGTTACTTTATCAGATTATAGTTCATAATTACAATTACTAACAGAATGAAATAGTGTATTCTGGCACCTATTTAGTTACTTGCTACTTATTCTCCTTGAGTTTGAATATGGAAATTGAACTTTCTTCTAGTTTAACCTAGTACATATGGAAGGACTTTTAACAGTATATATGCCGTTTGCTAACAGTTTTTGGTTTTGATGACAACAGACACGGTTTATGCAGTCATGATGGCATGTGTGTGTGATGCCCAGCTTGTTAACAGTATATCTCAAGATAAGAATCATGGATAATTGTTTATATATATGGCTTGTAGATGCCACAGCCCACATGCCAAGTAAAAGAAACCTAGTGTTTTTGTGGAGGTCATAGGTCATCTGTGATCACCAAACTGTGAAAACCTTGTAAACAATATATCCCAAGTTAGGAAGCATGGGTCTGTTTCATACTTAAATTGTGGATGCATTACATTGATTAGAAGAAATATATTGTGTTTGGTGGAGGTCAAAGGTCATCTGAGATCACCAGAGGTCAAACTGAAAATCTTGTAAACAATATCTCAAGATAGGAAGCATGGGTACTTTTAATAAGTGACATGTGGATGTGTTATATTGAATAGAACAACTTAATTGTTTTTGTATGAGGTCAAAGGTCAGCTTAGGCATACATGGTATATGGATTTGCAATATTGAGTACAAGAATCCTGTTGTTATTGTTGTAAGTCAAGGTTCATTTGAGGTCACCAGAGGTCAAACTCTGGAAACCTAACATGATGTCTCAAGTTAGGAATCATGGATACAAGTTCTCATACTTGGTGGGTGCATGCATCACATTGAGTACAATACCCTATTGTTTTTGGTGGAGGTGTGTATTGCAACATTACAGTGTAATTGTACATTAAAATGTGGTTCAAGACATATACAGTACAAGCGTTATTCCGGTAAACAAGCAGATCTAGTGTAATGAAGTCATCCAAACCTCAATACATTTTGCATTCAGGTATTGATTCTCTTTTTCAGTTTGATTAAATGGTGGAGAAAGAAATAAGAAACTGTTCTAAAGGCTTCTTATACATATGAATAATAGTGACCACCCATTGGTGGCAGGACTATGTCAGGATTGCTTCAACATTTGCAGCCTTAACACATGTGTGTAGATGATTATGTTCATTGGTACAATCTTGTATAAAATCATAAATATCTAACAATCTACTATGGTGAAAGAGGATGTCGGTTTACTCAGTAATGTACAAAGTATTGTCGAGAGAGAACTGTGCAGTATCTGAGTTCTTCCAATGAAGATACCTTTTCACAAAACCCTTTTGGTGTGGGGTGTTGGAAAAGGAATCTAGATTGTAGGGGGGAGGGGGGGAGCACATTAAATTTGAGTGCTATGTAAACATACCAAATGTATCATGAATGTGTCTAGGAGAAACAGTCAGAGACCTTCAGTAGCGTGTGTTCTCTCATTTGAATAAATTTGACCTTTATGCTCTCCCAATACATAAGTTAGACATTACAGCTCTACATTTATAGGATTTATCTTGAGAGGGTTATAGAGGACTCTACTTCCCTTACTGATGAAACGTTATCAATGTTGTCATTAAAATGTCAACATAGCATTAAACTCATGGTATGTTTTTTGAACACTTAATATCATTTACATTTAAAGTTACTTTGTTGACTATTGTTGCTAAGTGCAGTGCATTAAACTGGACACAACATAATACTCAAAACTCTTCATTGTTTCTAACTACATTGTATTTTGTGCATGATTGCATAAAACTCAATATTTTTTTTTTCATGAGCAGCATTGTCTGGTTCAAGAGTTACTGTTTGCTGCGACAGAATGTTAAGATTAACTTTGACAACAGAAGGTAGATCTAGACGTTTTACGAGTCCTGCGATTAATGGCCCGTTAATCATTTACCAGCTAGCCAGAACCATACCTGCATATAAGCATCCAACCAACGTGCAACATTTTTGCATCAATTTATACCTGCCTGCCTGCCTGCCTGCTATCCATCTAAGGTCAACTATAAACACATGGCAGTAGGTTGCAGTCATATTCCCATTAAACTGTTTGAAATGTGCTTTGTAAACTTCTGTTTATGATGAAAGGTAGAAAGCTAAGGATTTAGTGAATAGTAGAGTTTTATTACATACTGTAGTGTGTGTGTATGTGCGTGTGTGTCTGTCTGTCATGTATGTGACACCTATTTAATTCATCATTCCCTTACCTGTCTCAGCACAAAAATGACACATGTTTGTGTAAGGGTATATGATGTTCATTTATTAGATCTCTGTTTTAGAGCAACATATCTGAGCTGCTGTGTAAAACGGAAAACTACTTTTATATTCGTACTTGCCAAAGTGCAAAATCCATGTTTGCAATGATAGAATGAAGTAAACACAATCAACATTCTCTAAGTTATGGATCTTGCTTCTTTTCAATATTCTGTTCTTGTTTAAATTCCTTTTAGACCAGCAATCGAAACATTGCAAATGCAAAACTTTCCTGTCACCCCCTCCGGTACAGAATTTCTTACTGTATAAAGCTTCAGTAGTATTTTGTTCTTGTAACTTCTTCAAATATTACCGATCTTTATAATATTATGAATTTTGCGATGACCTTCAGCTATAAGACATGTCCTTTGTAATCTTGTCTCTTGTCAAACCACTGTAATGAAACTCAACCACCCTCTCTAGTTTGATTTCATTCTATAGAATTGGTTAAAAGCAATATACCATTCCCTCCTCCCTTTCTATCTCTTTTGTCTACACACTTTCCAAAGTGAAACATTTGTGGCGACAGCCTCATTGTTTCACACCCTGGAGAATGCCGAAACTCGCTCAGTTTTGAGAAGCCGAAATGTAAAAGAGGTGCTGCATCTTATAGCCGGGCTGTGTAGAAGATACTTAAGATTGTTAATAACAAGCCCGAGCAGCTGACGTGTTCTGATTTATCACTCCAAAGGATCGCTTCAGATCTTGATGCTTTATCAAATCCAATAAACTCGAAATGAAGCTAAGAGCATAAATCCTGCCTCCCAGAGAGACTCGGCTGCTGCTGAGACTAATTTTGAAGAGAAAGAAAACCCCGGCATGTGTCGTGAATTAGCACAAGTTATTGGCAAACATCTGCGAGGAGAAGTGACTTGGTCTTCTTTTTGTAATGTCATTGTTTTATGTGCAGAGTTTAATTATGTATTCCAGTGAAAGGCAATCTGATATTGAGTTTGAAGAAGGTTTCATTTGGATAACATTGTAACAGCATATGTCTACATTGTTTTACATTGAATGTTTTTTAAATGGAGAAATAAAGTGGTTGATTTGTGTAGTAATGTACTACTATTTGTCAGAGCTTTAGGGTGTGCAGAACCTTTTTTTCCCCCAATAGACTTCATTTGTGTTTCACTTTACCTGAGTATTGAACGGGGGGGGGGGGGGGG
>JAIPMN010003284.1:0-30550 GCA_020650975.1 Apostichopus californicus | reverse complement strand
GGGGGGTGAAAGGTCAACTGGTTATCCTCACACAGCAATAATGAGGAGGTTTTATAAAGCTGGTTCAGGCCAAACAGAACTTTGTAGATGTTGATGACAAACTCACAAGGTGAACATACATTTGTGGTTTGGAACAATAAATCATGAGTAAGGGAAGAGCAAGAGGATATTATTTAAGTTTACAGAAAAGAACTGTCAATGTAAACAAAGAAAGTACACCTTCCACTATCCAACAGCCCCTCCCTCCCCCCCCACCCCCTTCTCATCTCCTTGAACACATCCACACCAATTGCTGAGTTTGATAACTGTTTATATGGCCTTATCGTAACAAATTGACACAATGCTGTGAAGGATGTTACAAATTTTAAAGTTTGCTTCCTCCTGATTGTAAAATCATTTTGCCACTCGCTTTAATGTATGAACTTTTTTTGCTTACGAAAGATAAATTTAAGCTTTCAGACTTCTTGGTACAGGTTGCAATTTTACACAGCACGTGACTAAATACATATGGATTGATACAGCTAGGACAGTATCCATCACACATATCACTTTAAGTGGTTCAGTGTGTCACCCAGTTTTGTCCTAAGCAGTGAAGTGCCTTATAAATTGTTTTATAATTTTTGCAGAGATTTTAATTAAATCCATTCCAGAGACGCTGTAAAAAATTGCCTGCTGCAAGAAAATTAACTTTTTGCATCAATTTCCCATCCTGTTTCCACTGATTCAACAAAGTGAGGCCCAAGTACCCTGGATGATATTTATAACACATAACTGAAGAAATCACAAGCAGCTTTGTATTGTACTTAAAGCAGTTTATCAAGATGTTCTTAAATTGATCAATATTGATTTAACACAGTTTGGCACATTACCGTGGATGATAAGCCTAATTGACATACGTACAAATGACTTTTGATAATTTTATGCAGGAAGCAGACTTGCAGAGGCAGGGGTTCGTTAATACTTGATTAAAAGTACTCACCATTTTCATATTTGCTATGTTAGTTTCTGAAGAATGTGTGCTGCAGATACAAAGAAAACTTGATTTTGTCGGGTTTTTTTTTCCTCTGTGTTTTAGTTTGAAGCATGCAGTCACTATATTACTTTAAAGCAGTTAATTTGCAACGGTTTTACCAAATACGTGTGGCCGACAAGTGTTTCGCACAACCCGAATATCGTCATGCATCAAATTTTTGACAATTGGCAGGTGTGTTTGCTCAAACTTACATTAATTAACAGTCCACAGATAATTAATTTAAAACAAATAAGTAATTCATAACATTCAATCCAATTTGTAGTCTGATTTGATATATTTTGAATTGATGGAATATGGAATAGATGCAATGATGGTAGCGTGTGTGTGTGTTTTTGATGCCTTCCCTGCTAAACACAATCACTCAATCAGTATATATGTGATGAATTAATTTCATACTTGCTATGAAGATCCACCTTAGTGAGTACAATAACGTATGTGATGGATTAATGTTATGGATTAATTTCATACTTGTTAGATCCACCTTAGTGAGCATAAGAACCTTTATCATAGAGGTAACTGGTCATTTGGAAAACCATGTTGACATAAATCCCTTGGTTGAACTGCATAGTTAGAATGTCCAGCTTGAGCTAGTAAAATCAATTTTTTCATATCTCATGCAGGCCAAAATTCATTTGAGGTTAGCAGAGGTCAAAATCTGAAAACCTTCAAATATGCTCACTTCAAAAATAAAGCTTAGTTGCAACTTTATGCTTAGTTATTTGGACCCACCATAATGAGATGTTTTTGGTTATGATGAGCTGAAGGTGGTGCGTGTGGGCATGTCTAGGTCTCACAACTTGTGACATATATGACAAAAGAAATTCCTGTCACCAGTTGTCGAACAATGGAGAACAATAGTCATCGATTGTCCAGACAAAGGGTTAGAATAAAGGGAAATGCCATCAGTCATTTGGGCCAACATTCTCGGGCTCATTGTTCGGGGGCAAAAATATTTTTAAGCCAATTTTTTGTGGGCCAATTATGTTTGAGACCTTTTGGTACCTTCCTTTATATGTTACCGCATTAGTCAATAGCTAATCATCATCGTTTTGGTGTGCACAAGTTCATGTATATTAACATGCATATGTATGGCTCACCACACTATGAATAAGTTTAGTCATCGTAACCACAAAACGTTTTTTTGTTTTTTGATTGTTTAGGTCGTTTGCAGTCACCAGAGATCAAATTATGAAAAATGTAAAGATATTTGATGCAAATGTCAATGCCAGAGTTTGATTATTCATAGATGATACAAACATCTGATATTGATGAATTGCCTTCTGATCTGCATTTGAAGCCTTTTCCTTTATCGGTAGTGAAACAATTTCATTGTTCAATGTTGACTGAAATGTAAACTTCAACAGGCTACTCAAGATACACAACAGTTTAGGTGATACTATCTATAACACTCTGCATATATCAGCCAAATTCACTCTCTGGGAATCTAATTATATGGTCATCACTCTCATTAAATAGTTCTAAAAAGGAAAGAATTCCTGTCGACTGACACATAATTTTCTCAAAAAATAAAAATCTCTGAGGGCCTTCCTTCTAAAGCAAACCTACTTCTTAAGGTACTTATGTAAATTGTCTATTTCCAGTAATTGCAGAGGTACTTGATTTTTACCTGTAATATATTCCCAGCTAACTTTGAATGTGTAAAACTTTATCTTTTGTGATCTTGCCTTCATCAAAGTGATGTCCTAGTTTTCTACACCTTGCATAGCTGGAGGGGGTTTAGTATTTCAAGTTGTCACTTGTCAGTAAACCTTTGTCAACAATCCAGAGATCTGGAACACATTTCCCCTAGTTCAAGTAACAAGTGTTTATTAAGGCATCATTTGTGATATTTGTATCAGTTTCTTGATCTCTGTTTCGAAGAATTAAAAAGAAAGAATTGCCGGGCCCCATTGTCTGTCGGGACCAACATTTGTTTGTTTGTTGGATTTAGCATAGTGGAGGTGGGTGGCAGAGTTCTCTACAAAAGTTGATGGCAACATCTATAGGCAATTTACCTAGTTCAAAAGATAAAGCCTCATCAATTCGATGGACTGTATGAATGCTGTTCTTTACATGTGATCACCGGTGTCCAGCAGACTTTCCGAACTCAATTGTACTGAAAGTAAGGTTGTTAAAGATCAATTAAAACAATGTTTCTATTCACCGAGTGTATGTGTATGAGCTATTATTACCTTGCTACTTTAAGGCACTGTTACATATCAGTGTTAAGTCATGTTCTAATAAAAGTCTGTAGGATAGATGGTAGACTGATTGGACAGAAATGGCAAGGTTCATAGTAGAAATTGAAAAAGCAGAAAATGCATTTTAACTATGTTTGAATCTTAGATCATTGAAGGTGGTCAGAAAATTAAGGTCAAAGGTCATTTTAAATCATTGGTCTGGGATTTTGGTCATCAAATACGCTGTTGATGTAAAGTAGAATATTCTCAACCTTAATGATGGTTTCATTCCACGAAATATCATGAATATAACTTCTTAGAAAAGTTTCCTTATTGTTGAAGAAAATTAACCATTTCAAATGCAAATATATATCTGTAATGTCCCATTTTATTTTGCTATCAAAAGTTTTGCTTTTTGGTGAAAAACTCTCTAACTTAATCTTAGTCAGTGATGCCTGGAAGAAGTTCAGCCAGTTGGGGCAATTTCATAATGCTAATGGTCTCTCTAAACTGTACTCCAATGTCATGCTTCAAAGCACTGGTATTGACAGTACAAACAGTTCGTAACCTTGATCTGATAGAAACATGATATTCATACTGCTCATACTGACATTACAAGTGCCCTGAAGTTGGACATGACACTATAGTATAGACAAAATTGTCCCAACTTATTGGGTGATTAGTTTATTTGAATTGTGCATATTTATTTGTTACTCCATAAAACATAGCCCTAACAAACACAACAACTTCTTGATCACACATTGGAAATTTTTTTTCCCATCTGAGAACTTGATGAAGTCAGTGTAAGAATTGAAGTGCTCTGCAATGACAAAGTGATTGCAAAAGAAATATTGCATTTGCATACTATTGATTCAAAGTAATACCTGACTGAAAAGGTTAAATATTTTAAATATTGTACTTTATAACCACAAATTGTACTGTACAGTATACTATCATCATCACTCTGATGAACAAATTAAACAAGCAAGACTTTTTTTAATCTGTGATGTGATATTTCATTATTTTAGAAGGGTTACACTTGGTGGTTGTAGACACTTACAATGCTGCCATTGTATCAGAGTTGAAAGTTACTTGTCTCGACTGAACTTATTTAATTGTTGACATTCATGCTGAGATCAACATACAGTATTCTTGTTTCATACTAAACCAAGCTATAATTCCTGCTGGAATGTGAAGCAGTCATGTGAGCATAGTGGTTTACTTAAAAGAGGTTTTCAAATGCTCTTCAGTGGTAAGACAACTCTTTAATGGCTATTTCAAGAACACAAATATGATGACTATATATAACTTGCCTGCCTGTTAACTTTGGAAAGTGGGACATCTTTTTAATTGATGTTCTTGGTCAATATCTCTGTGATTTTAAAATGAATCTACATTATTGGTGTACTAAAGGTAAAAGTATGGTCAAATCTAAAGTATTACCATTTGAAATGTGGCTTTCCTCTTCAAATTATACAACCAGTCTCCTCATTTGCACTATAAAGTCCATTAACAATCAATGCCGCTGGTATCATTAAATATTATCACAATTGATTTGCTTTTCTTGTGGTATTCTGATTTTTCATATTTTACCCATCGATGTCTCTTCCTTCATCTTTTCAGGGACACCAAGGAAAGGTACAACAGGAGACGAAAGTGATGAAGTACAAGATGCAGATGGCGATCCAGAAGAGAGAGCATATGATGAAAAGGAGGAGCAGGACAGAGAAAGACTTGAAATGTCGGAGAGCCCGACTGCCTCTTGGTCTGTAAAGTTTACACCTTTCGGTTCAACAACAGAGAAGGTGATGGGAACCACTGTAGCCAACAATAGTTCCTCTACATCCAAAGTGTTTTCCAAAGGTACATGGTATCCGGATGACTCTATCGGAGCTGCAGACCAGGTTAACCCGATGGGTGAATCCAGTCAGTCTGAGGATGAACTGGAGAAATCCCATAGAAAGGCCATCACTGGTGAGAAAACAGAGTCAAAAGACAAAGTGAAGGATAGTGGTAAAGTGGAGAAAAAGCACGATAAGAAAAATGTACACCAGATGCACAGTGCTTCTGTAAATACTCAAAGAGATGTGGATAGCCTGGAAAGACCTCTGAAACATTCCACTTCCTCACTTGTCCGAGAAAATTTGAGACACTTCTTTCTGGACAAATTAAAGTCATCTGGGAAGTTAACAAATGGAGACGAGAGTAAGAAACGTAAACTTTCATCAGAGGATGAGCATTCGGAATCAGTGCAGAGAGCATCTACAAGTAACCATCCTTCTAGGGACAGTTATACACACACTGTACTCTGGATGCCTTCAAAAACAGACAAAACGATTGGTTCTCCACCTCATAAAACTAGCAGCCCTGAGAAACTTCCTAGTGAAAATAAAGAACAAGTAAGTAGTAGAAATTTGTCAAGGATGTCGAACATGGAGGAGAGGTTAGGTCCATCACATGATTGTCACTCAAATTTGTCTCCCGAAGAGAGATCGGAGAGCAGACGGGAAAGAGAGACCACGAGATCCAGCCACAGTCATTCCTCGCTACCAGAAATGGCCAATAAATCCAAGTTGCGTGACAACGAGGGCAACCAAGATGCGTCGTACAATCGTTCTCTGTCACCCAGTGACTACTACCACTCTCATGCTGCTGGTATGGCATACTACCCCACTCCATTCATGGGATATGGACTTTACCCTTCATATCCAAACTTTGTTTACCCTTACAACTATGGTTATGTTATGGCTGTCCCTGGTGGACTATTTATTCCCATGGGTCATTCTTCTTATTCACCCAGTTCAGGATCAGGTCTGTCTGCAACTCATGCACCCCACAAAGATGTTCCTCTGGATCTTTCATCATGTTCAACAACTAAGAAAGAAGAGGAGGAGGTTACACCAAATGTAATAAAAACAGAAGAACCATCAGTATCTTCATCAGGAACATCATCATCATCAGCAGCTTCAGGAAAACAGTCAGAAGACAAAGCAGATAGTTCTGTCCCAAAGAAAAAGGGAGAGAAGACTATTGTTCTCTGGAAAAAAGTTCCAAGGCATGCAATGATGATGGACATGGCTCAGTTATCTGTGTTGGAGAAAGTTCATGTGCTATACACAACTGAGAGTACATTCCTCTGTTTCATTTGCTCTGACTGTCATGCCTTATTCAATAGCTTGGACCTCCTAGCTCTCCATGCAGTTGGAACAGCTCACTCATCCAGAAATGATATAGATGTCAAGGCCATGGGCCTGAAAGGGTTTGAGGTCATTCCCATGGATAAAATTGCCAAGAAGCAAAAACATGTTGACAAAAAAACAGATTTTAGTTTTGAGAGTCCCTTGCAAAGCACAGTATCTTTGCACCGTCGCAGGTTACCTGGGAGCAAGGACTATGTAATGAAGAACAGAGATGTTTACAAATGCTCAGTCTGCCCAGATACATTCCCCAACTTTCTACGCTACACGATGCACATGAATGAGACTGGACATCGACGAAAGTCAGTCCGATACTCTGACGTTTACAAAGCCCAGAAGCAAGTGAAGAAGATTCTCAAGTGCATGAACTGTGAGAAATCTTTTATGACCCTGGAAGAATTGACCATGCACATGATTAAAACAAAGCATTACAGTGACATTGCTGGCGGTTTTGCCAACCAGACGGAGCTTGACGAAGATGCTGACTTTGATCACCCGGACCATCTTGGTCATCCAGATGACGAACATCGGTTTCATAGCATGGAACATTCATCTCCATTGGATCGAGGGATACCCTCTGCAAAGTCTTCCCAACTGGATGGTACTATGGAGGGCACAAGTAGTGACAATGAAAGCCATCATAGCTTAAGGATGTCACCAGTAGAACAGTGGGGTAATAACTCTGGAATTGAGGATGAGAAAGGGAAAAATGATAATAGAGAGGACAGACTGAGAGAAAGTTCAAAGGAAAGTAACAATTTGACTGAAGAGACATTTTCTCAAAGACATTGCACAGAGCCTGATCACCCCTCCCAAAATGGGAATTTTGCTGGTCCATCTAAATTGCCAACTTCACACATTACAAAAAGAAATTTCAGTTACCTTGATGATGAGAGAAAAGATGATGATGATACACTTTGCAAAAGGATCAAAGTGGAAGCAGAATCAGCAGCAGAAGAAGAAGACGATGATGATGATGACGATGATGATAACATGACATATGGAGGTTATGAATCAGAGAATGAGTATGAAGAGGAGGATGAGATTGATCCTTTGGATCCCGAATATTCTCTGAGACTTTTCCATCCTGCCCATGCAAGAGACAGGGAAGTTGGCAAAGATTTCTGTTTCCCTACTTCAGAGATGGGGCGAAGAAAATACCGAACGAGAATTTACAAACACTCCCTTCTTTATCAGTCGAGACAACATGGATCAGAAACAAAGCAAGATGTTTCAGCATTTGATGGTTTGTACAACTGGGCAAAATCTTTGGGCTTACTCTCATCTCCAACAGTGTCTATATCATCAAAGACTATACAGGCTCCCAAAGCGGTGGTGAAGTGTGATGGGAAGTATGTTGACCCAGACAACTTTGATGTGACTTTGCCATATGGAGGTAAGGTCCATCCAGATGTCAATCCACTCAGAAAGTTGAGCTCTATGGTGGAAACCACTCAGATTAAACAACCACAAAATAAATCATTTGAGAGCAATTTCATTATGGACAGAGCATATTTTAACTTTGAAAAGACCCAGGGTAGTTCAGCCCAGAATGCACTCGCTATAAATTCAAGCAATTATTCTGATGATCAGGACCGTCACACAGATTTGACTGAGGAATGGGAGAACATTCACCAACAAGAAGAACTTTCAGATGCTAAGAGTGAGATAGATAATAAAGATAAACACAGAGAGAGCATTGATAGCTCTATATCATTCCCTAGTGCAGAGAAGAGAAGTTGGTTATTGGATGGAACAATTTCCAAAGATGCCGTTTTAGAACGGCTTATTCTGAAAGCATATAATAGGCCTTCAAAGTCAAGTTACAGACTCAAAAGTGAAAAGGAGCAGATCTGCTCATGTTCAGCAGAGCCTGAAATTGAAATCAAGACTGGGGATTCAGAAACTAGGCCATCCAAGACCAGAATGAATATCTGTAAAGACCAAAAGGTTGATTCTGTGGGGAGAGAACGTGAGCTCAAGGATACCAGACATCTGAATAAGACTAAGGCTTCATGTGAGAAATGCTCTCACTTACCTAATGTTGCTTCTGTGAGCAAAAGTAACAGGCAACAAGATGACAAACGCAACACCACAAGAGTGGAGACTCAAAGAGGATGGGGGAAAGATTCAAGGGTGAATAAAAGTGAAAAATTGGAGCCAGCATCTGTGTCAAAAGATAAGGTATCAGTACAAAGGCACAAAGAACAAAGCAAACAAAGTACTGCAAGTTTCTTGAGTAGGGTGGGTGTAGGGAAGGAGCACTTACAAGGATTGATTTATGGTCACAGGGATGCAGTAAGGGAAGTGAAGTTCACATGGGCAGATGCCATTGACACGCTCATCTCGAGATCGTTTGGTTCAGAGGATGATCCTTCTGACCAAGCACCTGCAGATAGTCTGGAGAAATTGGACAGAGATGACAAGGTGAAACATTTAGGTGTGTTTAATGAAACCTACAAAAGTCCGGATGTTGAAAAAAATGACGTTTGTAAGGAAACCAGGGTCAAGGCAGATCTTCATCAGAAAGATGATAAGGAAGATCAGAAACTAGTTAAGCGAAGCATAAAAAGTGATGTCAAAACTTCTCAATTAAACAGAACATGTTTAGAAGAAGCAAATGCTGTAGAGGCATCGATGTCATCCCTTGATGATAAAGAGAAATGCGAGGTTAAAGATAATGCACATAAGGTACTTGTAGAAGGTTTAACAGTTACACCAGCGAAAGATGGTTGTAAAAACCAGTCTACAGCAGTTGACTCGTCGAAAGATGATGGCCTTAATAGAAGTGCATTAGAAATTTATAAAGCTGATCAAAAAGATATGATATTGAAAGACAGGTTTGGTTATAAGAAACAGCATGGTGATAATAGAAAAAGCAATGAGGATATCAGGGAAGTTTCATCTAAAACTTTGATAAACGGAATATCTGTTTCAACATCAAATTGCAGTAAGGAATCTTGTATCATCAGGGAGACTTCTGTTGTTGATGAAAGGGAATTACATGACACAGAAGAAAACAAGAGTATCAGAACAGACAGAAAGGGTGAGGTGGCTGAGAGGTGTGCTTCAAGAACATTGTCAACAGATGGAGCAGCAGCTAAACCTGGTACTAGTAAGACAAAGACTGGCAATAGTGATGCTGATGATAATCTACACCTTAAACTGAATAAAGAATGGAGTTCTAGTTCATTCAAAAATGAAAAGCAGACCACCAGGGGTGAAAAGAGAGAGCTTACATATGAAAGCCCATGTGAAGAGAGAAAGAAGGGTGGGCGTCCTCAGATGTCATCTCATCGAAATAGTGATGTGGTCATAAACAGGGAAGAGCTGATAGGAGGCAGTGAATTAACTCCGAAGATTGAAAATAGTTCTGATGGAGAAGCTTGTTCCTCCAACAGTCCTACAAAGTCGTTCAGTCATGTCGATAGTTCCGAGCTAAAAATCAGGAAATCCCCTTCATCCAAGGAAGGACACTCATGTCCAGCTTCAAAGTTGCCAGATAAAATGGCCACTGTAGCAACCCATCGACCAATCGGATACTTCAGCTGCGGAAGCCCTCCGCCTCTGATACCCTCTGCGGATGCCAGCACAAAGGCTATTCGCAGGCTCGAGGAATTAACTAGGAAACCAGCTGTCACAAATGTGAAAGAGATGATCTTAAGCAAAATCCAGGAAGAAGTTGAAAGGCTGATTGGACCTGGTTGCGAGGAGAGGAAGGTTTCTCCTCCGCTTTCGTCAGAGCTGCCGTACCTTTTCCCGAGGGTCGACAATAATAATGATGTCGATTCATCCAGAAAGTCACTGAAAAGTTTGGAAGAGTTGTCCAAGTGTGCTCCATTGCCTCTGTTTAAGAGAATTCAGAAGGATGTTAGGTCAAGAAATGATGAATCATTAATCAACAGGAGTGATCCATGTGTGAAGTATCTCATACCTTCTTCTACTACTCCCGAAACCACTGTTTCTGCTATCCAGAGTCTGGAAAAGCTCTCCACTGAACATCCAGTCCTTAGAAGGATTGAACCCCCTCAGGCCGTGACAACTAGCCCATTGAGACCTACCTCAGCTGACAAGGTACAGTATCTGCCGCCATCGTTTGGAGGTGAAGCATCCAATGCAAACTCTATCCAAAGCCTGGAGAGGTTCTCCTCGGAACACAGTTTCTTTGGTTATTGTCTAACCAAGCCACATTCCAAACCCACTAACACCTGTTGCAATATCAGTATGTCAGAGAAACCAGCCCAGCATGCTCATGGCAGCACAAGAAGCTTACAAAATGGAATGGCCAGTCAACGCATAGCCAGCCCTTTTGTGGTAACCTTACCAAAACTTGAGCCACTGTCGCCAGTCGAGAGCAGGACAGAAGAAGATGGAGATCACATGATAAGGCCAAAGATGAAAACAGAGGATCAAGAGTCAGAAGATGTTGACCATTCACAGACTCAAGGTTCAAGAAGACATCATGAATCAGATAAAGAATCCTCAAGTCAGCAGCTGATCTCCAACAGTTCAGAAGATCCACTCCTGGCACTAAATAATTTGGTTCGAAATAAGCAAGGCATAGTAGCATCTCCCAGTCCCAGTAAAGTTGCATGGGAACTTGTCAACAAAGATATGAAACCTCCATTGTACATTTTACCACCTGACGATATTAAGAACCAGGCAGACAAAAATCCATTGGAAGAAATTGACAAAATGCTGAAGTTTTCATGAAGTTCTAGTTGCTCTTCATGTCACCTCCAGTTCGATGGTGTAGTTACAGGCTTCATTGTGTGAGACAGTGGAGGCAGACATAATGCCAGTACTTTATAAAAGATTCACAGTACATGTAGATTTCCAAAGAAATGACCAGTAGTCGCATTTATCACAACTTCATACAATCAAAAAGGTTCTGAGCTTGCATGTCATTAGCAATGTATCCAATTACTGTAAGCTTAATGCTATGACACTAGATTACTATCTAGTGAGAGGTTAGTAGTGTTTAATACAGGGTTGAGGCCTTGTTGCCTGTCAGTGCAGTTGTTAAGGATTTGTAAATGTCGTCATTATATGAGTTTTGGTTGAGTTATTAGAATTTAAAAAAACTAATGGATTGGAATAGTGGATCATAACCAATTGAGACTTAATGGAGCATTCCAGTGAGTAAGCATAATTTATAGGTGAATATCTTGAAACCAAGGTAGCTAGAGAAACATTACTAGCACTTTTTCCTCTTTCTTCACTAGAGTTTTCTTTATCTCGGAATGTAACATAACAGCCTAATATTCTACCTGAAGTCATCATTTTACACCTATGCATCCGATTGGTCAATCATAGTTATTGTCTACTGCCATCTAGTATTGCACCAACTCATTTCCAATGCTATCATACCTATAGCTATCAGGTTTATTGAGGATCATCTCACTAGTGGTATGCAGATTAGCTCTCTGGTAATACCACTGCTGTTAGAGCTTCACCACTAAAAGACCAAGTTTATCATCTATACATTGGACTAACATAGGAATCAATTCTTGTGTGTATGACACAGACCGCTGCACTGGTGGAATAATTCTACTTGCAAGTCATGTTTGTCTATGACTAGACAAAGACTGTGCCACATTACAGGCTGGAGGAGTTAAATGTTGCTTTACATCAAGACTTTACCCTGCCAGTCATGCAGTCTATGAAAGAGGAATATCTGCAATAGCAAATTTAATGATAATGTTATCCTGTTAACATTGAAGAGTGGAACTGTAATTTTATCATTTAATTAAACCAAAAACATTTGCTGGTAGTGATTTTTCACTTTCATGATGTCACCCAAGATCAACTTTAATCATAAGAGTACAAGAGTTTGTATCATATTCTCTCAGAGTATGATGCCAAGTCTCGGAGAGTGTCGAAAAAAGTTCAAACGAAGGGGATAGTTGAATAGTATTTTTCAGGAATCCATAGTGCCAAACGAAGGTGTGAGCCTCTCAGTGGCTAGAGATTTACCCAGAAGGGAAAGTGTGTATGCTTCTTGCCAACTTTATTTCATCACCTTGATAACACAAATTTGGGGTACTTCAGACAACATTGAGACACAAACTGATGTTTAAATGTTTAATGCTAAAAAAAAGATTTCTTACATACTCAGCATAAATGGGCATTAGTGTGTTACACTCTCTGTGGAGAATTATTTATGATGATACTGTGTGTATGTGATTATTCATGCTGAATATCAGTTGGTTCCGTTTATCCATACTAAGGGAACGTACTTCAATCTTTGGTCACTTCAAGGGCATCTAGCGGGAGATAACTTACCACGGTGGCTGAGTAGAGTGTCACAGGACTGAACTGGTGTGCCTCATGAGTACTTGTTATTGGTACTGCCATGAAACTCCTCATGAGTACTTGTTATTGGTACTGCCATGAAACTCCTCATGAGTACTTGTTATTGGTACTGCCAAACTCCTCATGAGTACTTGTTATTGGTAGTGCCATGAAACTCCTCATGAGTACTGCATTGGTACTGCCACTCCTCATTAGTAGTATTCCATGAGACAAGTGGTAAATGTATTTCTTGGGGCAATATCAGTTTGAGAATACTGGGACTAGTACCAATGAGAATAAACATGGTTCTGATATGAAGTATGATGTTGTATGATGCCCTGTATTGGGTATGATGCTGCCCTGTTATTACATATGGTGCTGTGCTGTTATTACATATGATATTGTACGTACATTGTATGTACGTACATAAAATACATCAACAATATAGTGCTGTGCTGTTATTACATATGATATTGTACGTACATTTTATGTACATTGTACGTACATGCATAACATACATCAACAATGTTCATTTAAGCTATAGTTGGGTTTGATCCTGGATGTATTTAGTGTGCACTCACATAATTGCATTCTCATATTGATTTGATATCCTTTTAAAGGTGCCGAGTATCATCTCCACATCATGTATCATGGTGCTTGTAATATAGAACCAATGCTTACAGTTAATTAGCATATTAATAAGTATGTAAGATGTTTATATTCCTCAAAACTCAATTGAACAAGTAAACTCTATTTAGGGGTTTGATAGTATCAAGTACCTTGCCATTTTATCATTATATTATATATAACTTTGGCCTTTAACCAGACATTATTTATGGATGTATTTACATTACAATTTTGAAACGTTTGTCTATAATCACATCATAAGTATTATTTTAAGTTGCCTTTATTCTTAGCCAATTGGGTATGTAATGTTAAAGGTAGATATTAAGCCAAGACACATTGAGTTAGGTATCCTAAACTGACATCTTTAACATTTAACGTATGAAAAGAGAAATGACACGGGCGTCATTTTTTATTGCTGTTGTTGCAAGAAAACAAAATTAAGGAATGCCAAGGCTGGTTTTTATCTTGGATTTTTGTACACATAGAAATGTTACATTTCATGGAACTATTTATTAAAAGAGGACAAATTTGGGGAAACTAGCTTGTGTTCTTGATCGATAGCCCAACTGTAGCTGTAAAACTCTCCACTGAAAAATGTCTCTGATTGGTCTGTTTCGAGAGCAGCATTATTTGAATAAGTGAACACAGTCTCATGGTAAAGGGGATAAATTCATGAAACTCTAATACTGGCAAAGAATTTGCACTGATTTTTTATTTATTTCTTTAATATCCAATATTGAAATCAAAATATACTTATTGTGATTCAAAATTTTCAACTTAAAATAAATTGCATTTTATACAGTTTTAATAGCTGGTATATTGTCGGCTCAGAGATTCAAAATTTAAAGGGCAATTATTTCCATCTAGTTTTCCAGCAACATCTAATGGATTTTTCTAGCATTTGTGACAACAGGTTCATGGCAATATGCAAATAACTTCTCATTTGGCAACTGAAATTTGGCTATGATTTCTGTTCCATTAAGTAAGGTCTGTGATGGGGGTTTGGCATCGAGTGTATAGTATATGTACAAATAATATATCTCAAGAAATATGTATTGTGTATAATGTAAATATTGTAAAGATTTGATCCAAATAGATGTTGTCTGTAATAGTGTTACAAATCCTAAAAAGGTGTTGTTACATATCCTAAAAGGAAGGGCTTGTATAGGTTTCATTTGTACTGCTATTGAAATAGCTAACGTTGTGACATGATAATGGTGGTAATCGCCCAAATTGAGGGTCATTTATTTCATGTGCATTTTTAAAAATTTGATATCCACATTTGTGTTTCTATGTCATAGAACAGTGCACTTTTAAATGTCCATATCTATAAATTATTTTCATTGGTTATAATTGTTAGAAACCAGGGTAATTGCTGATATATAAACCCTGTGTTAGTATAACTGTAATATTGGAATATATGTGGATATAAAGGTGGTCTTTAGTTTTTGGAAGACTCTCACCCAGTGACACCACAGGCCAGTATTTCAGTATTTAATGTTTCCCTTTGTAATGTGTATAATAAAAGAAAAGCTAATTGCAACATCTTGAATGTAAGCCAAAAGTGGGCTTTGAGAAGTCTCACAAAAGAATATCATATGTAATTCTAGTCAATCTTGGTTTAAAAGAAATCAGTTCCTATCAGTTTGAAGCAATCTAGTTGATGTTAGTGTTGAATAATGTATGTTACCATGGCTCATGAATAGTCATCTACGCTGGATGATTATATTATGCTTCTTGAATAGTCATATCCGCTAGCTGATCAGCAACCAGTTGGGACAATTTCCTTAATGCTAATAGCTCTCTAAACTGTACTCCAATATCATGCTCTCAAAGCACTGGTATTGACAGTACAAACAGTTCCTAACCTTGATCTCATAGAAACATGATATTGATACTGTTCATACTGACAATACAAGTGCTCTGAAGCAGGACATGTCACAACAGTATAGAAACAATTGTCCCAACTGGGTGTGATCAGGCACTTACAAATCTCCATGGTAATTATTCCTGTATGGCAAGCATTCAGTTAGTCATAATTTTCCAACTCGAGTCATTTATCTTTCTGAAATACAAATATTTGATAGTTTTATATTTGAGAGAATCAGTAACTTAAGTCATGATATATTTGCCCAATCATTTAGTTTAATGTTTTCATTTCTCCTAAAACACTACATTGTGTGCATTTGTTGGTGCTGCCTTATTGCAAGAGCATTAGATCCAAATTAAAACCGTATTCATTATTTTATTAACTACATCAACTTTTCATTTCCTGCAGTCAACTGTTTCTTTACATAGTGTTATGTGATAGTTTAATGGTGGTTAGGTTTTGCCCTGATGCTAGTTGCATTTCTCTAAACTAAACCTCTGTACTGCTGCAGAATTTCTGTCTGTGACCAGGTACAAAATTTTCCTGTTGTTGAGACATTCAATCCCTCGGCAAAATATCAATGGTGGCTTGGGCGTCTAGCTTAACTTACAATAATTAACCTCAACTTTGAAGGCCATGTTTCATATGTTATGTAGTACAAAAAAATAAATGGTGTAAATATAATTTACAAGGATAAGTTAGTCCAAAGATGGCTAGATCCTAATGAACTAAATGTACATTTTCTTTGAACTAGGAATCCAAAACACCCATAAAAGACTGCTATCGTTGGTGATTTTGTTGGAATTAAGTCTGTCTTTAAAGAAGTATAATGAACTGGGCACCTTGATTTGATAAAGTATACAAATAAAAGACATCCTTATATTTAAATAAACTATCAGACTTATGTGTTAAGAAAAATGATCTTTTAGTAATATATGTTAATATACAGCTTGACTAATGGCAGTGGTTACGGTATTAACTGTCGAAACCATTGTAGTGGCCAGTGCGACACAAAGGAAATGCTAAATCAATGTATATTTCTCTGATACTTACTTGCTTGTTATATTGGGAGTTGTTTAAAGATGTTCATGGCTTCATATGTTTTTGCCAATTTTGAATGTTCCCAAGAGAGACTTTAAGCAAGAAACACTGTATTCTAACAGCTGACAATTCTGTCACCCGAGACAGCTGCATGGCCTTCTATCCTCAAAACTCACTGAAATTGGTCACTAGGGGACAACTTTTTTTCCTCCTTTTTGCAGCAATATTTAAAAATTTCAATGAGATCATTAACTGGGATGTAATGAAATTCGTTTTTGTTATCAGTGAACCATATTTTGTGTCAAATCCTCTATAGTGTTATTAAAAGTTGGCAATTTAGTGATAACAACAATCAAGAGTTTCATTCTTTTTCTTACAAATTTATGCCAAACAGTTTAAAATTAATTTTGGAATGGTGATAAGTAAAAACAAATTCCCCATACAGTGGTCAGTGTGTTCATGTGCACTGAACAGTGTTGGTCTCAAAGTTTGAAGTATTTGATTCATCCCAAATGAAGATATGTGTTGTTGGTCAACTTCATGAAAGAAAGTTTTGTTGTGAAGAAGCAAAAGTGTTCCTTTTGGTTAAATTGAATGTGGGTGAGAAACAGATAAAGCAGTTTGAACATTTGCTATTCCCATATGTTTGGTCAAGTTAGCAAGAAGAATAACAAATTATTAGTTTGTAAAATTTGTTCCTGAATGGGGGTTATAATCGACAGTTACTACAGCGTCAGCCACAAAATTTGAGCAAGACTGATTCAATCATTTTGTCCCTGCACAACCAAGAGTTTGTTAAGTAGCTATTCTTTTTAGCTGGACATTTCTTTGGCAGTTTCGAATCGCATCATTTTGCTTGCTGTAGTTTTGGCCAGAAAACTTTCACACTGTGACGAGCTGGTTCTTTGTGTGGATGGATGTGCGAAAATAATTTTATGTGAGGGTCAACAAACTTTTGATGTTTATGATGTTAAATGCCACCGCTCCTCCCAAAAATGAAATTTAGTATCTATGTATGGTTGCCTGATTGATTGTGTAGGAATGATCCCAGGCAGGTTATCTGGTTTCCCTTTTAGTTTACAAAGATCACAATCGTGACATTTCTTGCTAATTGTTGAAATGTTGTGCCTCCTATTATGATAGTATGACTATCATAGATTGTTATACTGTCAAGCTTCAACCATCAAACATTAATTGTCGAATCATCCTTATAATGCCTTGTCAGTTGGTGATTGCAAACATTTTTCAACTTCATAGTCCTAAACTGGTCTGTCTGGTGCTGTTAATTTTTTCATCATTGATGGCTGCTTGCTTTAGTTCACCATTTCATTGTCCCTTTGAGTGTAAAAGGGAAACAATAAAGGGCAGGTTTTCAAATTTCAAGCAATTACCAATCATCAGGGCAAAACCTGGCAATATTAAACAAAACAAACTGAATAAGCTGATTAAAAAAAAATACACAAAGCAGGAGAATCATATTGATGTCAGGTTTTATTTCTAGTTTCTGTAAAAGTTACCAAACTTGCCACTTCTTTGCCATTCGTATTGCTCAAGTACTTTTTTTTTGAGATTCTTGTCATAATCATTAGATGAATATGTTTCTACTAAACCACTTTCATTTTACAAACAAATGTAAATGACTTCTATTTTAAGTGTATCTATCTATCTATCTATTATTATATAGTACTACTATCAGAAAGATGTAGAAAAAGTGATTCTGTCTCTCAGACAAACTGTGATAAAAGTGATTTACCATCAAATATTTACAATCTCTTCTCATTATTACTGTCTCTACTACTACTTTAAGTTGCTCAGCTTGATAAGAAAACTAGATAAGTTGTTTTGACATTTTAAGATGGAGCAAGCAGTCTACATTCAAAGGTTGCCTCAGACGTTTACGAAGCAGTTTGTAGGCAAACATCTTAAGAAACCATTGAAATTGTGCCAGTGAATGCTGACAGTTAAGTTACAGATACAGTTACACTGAAGCAACACAGCATATGATGCTAACATCAAGCTGAACTCTGTTGTGTCACTGGAAGAGATGGGTGGGATTCTCTCTCCTCCCCATGGTGTGGATTCTCTCTCCTCCCCAGGGTGGGGAGTCTCTCTCTCTCCTCCCCAGGGTGGGGAGTCTCTCTCCTCCCCAGGGTGGGTGAATTCTCTCTCCTCCTCAGAACTGGAAATATTGCACATATCAGTTAGTATAACACTGGGCCTGGTTGAGTAGTAACTAACAATGATGGCTGTTAGAGACTTGCACCTCTCATAAGAATTCTTGTACTTAGATCACCAAAGGAGATTTTACGATAGCTCCACCTTGGATATGACACCCTCCTTCCCTTAAGATAGCTTTCAGTAGGATGGAGACATTTATTGTCAAACAAACACTTGTAAGAAAGCTTTGTTTTACAGTCCTTTTTGGAAACAGAACTTCTCGTTGAGGCTCCATAGCTAATGAGGCCCGTGGTGAGGGCTTATTGAGATGACACCGGTTGATCAGCGATGAGGGAAACCAAGGAGGTCCATCTTGGATGGAAATGTTTCATCGTCCATGCTCACTCTGACAATGTGCTGAAAAAGTAATAAACATTTGAAATTTTTAAAGTTTTTGAAAATGACAACGAAAGATACAGAATAGACCACTAAGATACATCATATCAGCAAAGCTTGTATTCAAACTAACCCAGGGCTAACAGACCAGTGCTTGCTAGGTCTAATGGACAGCTTAATACAGATCAGTTTTGGGGAGACCATGCTTAATTTGATGTCGATGTAACCGCCTTTTACACATTGATAGCTGTCAGAAGGACTCAGAACTTGGCATGAACTTAACTCTTACATTGACATTGGATAGGCAATTGATTATCAGTCTATTCTTAGTGTCTACTAATGCTCAAAACATTTTACAGGAAGGAACTCAGTTATGGCACATTGTTTACGCCACTCTGTACTAACTGCCACTTGAGTATAACCTCAGTTTATCTACTAATAAGGTGCTACCAGCATAATTTATTCTAAAACTTGATCAAATTCTGGAAAATTTACACCCTCCACATGAGAACTCGCCTTTACTACATCATCATGAACGACTGGATTAAAACATTCTACCAAATCCCTAACACAGTTATATATATATTTATATATTAAAATATGGGGATATGCTGGATGATGGGGTGGGTGGATGGGACTGATCCCTCTCCCCTGCCTCTCTCTTATAAACACTGGCATCAGAACTGGTTCTAAACGCTCACCTAGAAAGAGGGAGACACTGTCATTGCCTTCTTCATTTCGTAGTGAGCCTGTGATGTCTTCGTTGGTGATTATCGGCAGAAACAGCTGGACAAAGTCGGATGAGTAAGGTGGCGTGATGATATCCAAAACCTGAGAGAAACAAGACAACAACAAACTCTGGCATCAATGATGATGGTGTTCTACCACAAATCATATCATGTATCTTAACAGGAAACGGAGAACTTCCCAGCAGGGTCTCCTTGACAACCTGTCTCTCTCTCTCTGTGACCTTTCAACCACTTTTTCAAGATTTTTGGTTAGCGACTTAAGATGACAAATGAGAAGAGAATCACTGATATGTCTTTATTACATCAACGATTACATCTATTGTCTTTATTACATCAACGATTACATCTTTTGGCTTTGTTACAAAGTTATAACTCTCACTGTTTAACCTCGGTTCACAAAGAGAACAGACACAATGCTCATGAAAGGTCAATTGTTGGGAATTTATCCAAACTTTTTCAATATGATGAGAATACACCTAACCTCATCCTACTTCACAAGTTTAAAAACACTCACCTCGTCCCACATTTGTTATCTCTGGTTTGGTATTGATTCCAGGTAGATGTTTGTTGTTGTATTCAAACAGACCATCTGAACAGGTTTCTACTTTCATTCAGTATTTACCAGGCATACCTTACTATATGCAGGGTTAATGAAACTATTTGTCTACATGCAGTATTGCCAAGGGTATCTATCTTACTGCAGTACTATTACCAAGCATTAATGTCTGCAGTATTATTACCAGGAGTACCTGTCTGAACAGTGTTAACAAGCACACATTTCTAAAGGCATTACTACCAACCATACCAGTCTAAACACAGCATTACAATGTATAATTGTCCAAAAACCTTTTTACCAAGAGTATGTGTCTAAAAACAGCTCTACAACAAACAGTTGTATTTTACAAATTGCAACTAAAAGTAAGGTTTCATTATACAAATAGTGGCCATAATTACTGATGCAGTTTTTACTGTGTTAATGTATTTTTTGCCTGTGTACTCTAAACGCTAGGCAGCTTTCAGGTCCTTCCTCAAGACGTATTCTTATTCATGATACAGAGCAGCTGAGAACTTGGCAAGGCGGTCAGTGAAAGCTGTCAAGTTAATGACATAAATTTACCTAAACATGCATATCGCCATTTTACAATGGAGTCATGAAGTTTTGACGCCATCTATTCATATAACAACAATCTCCTACTGCTTGTGTGTTTGAAATTGTCAGAGTAAGCAAATGAATCATTTACTCCTTGACTTCCGGCTGCCTTCACGTCCTGGTCGTTCTTTCAAGAAAGGAATGAAACCTACCTCCATGACAAAATATCTGATGAGGGAGATATCAGCAGCCTGGGTGTTGACACAGTTCACCATGAACTCGATGATAGGAATCACATCTCCCTTACTCAGAAGATGGACCATTCGATCTAGAATAGTCTTCTTAAACTCCATCTGAAACACAGATTAAGAATAAATTTTATATGACACAAACCACTAAAAGAACCATTTTCTAGGCATATTCTATGTCAACATCGCTTCTAAATTTTGAGTAGATTTACAGATCCAAGGCTTGTTTTAGAAAAGTGGTTGCATGACCTAGTTTTATGCAGACCAACTCAGCAGTAACAGAAATTTTGAGGTCTCTTGTGGGTTCAAGTTAAGAGTAAGGCATTGTAAATTTGTCAATTGGCAGCTAATTCTATCCTACGGTGCTCTGTTTCTTTTACCAGATGCTAAATGAGTTCACACTTATTTATTCAATAAAAAATTCTACTACACATACAGGTCTCCTCAGCTCAAAAACTTTAGTTAATCCAAACTTTGATAACGTTACATATTAAATCTACTAGTCCTATTTCCGATTGCTCAGGTAATTCCGTCATGTCTGAGGATAATCTGTGAACTGCTTGAGAAACGACTAAACTATTGGCAGTTGAATGGTTTACAGCAGTATGTCATTGATGCTGCCTGTCATTGTCTGTCATTACCTGTAAAAGGACATCCAGCTGAGGGTACGGATCCTGGAAAAGACGAATCAGAAGATCAAGCACCTCCTTATGCATCAACTGATGACAGTTTATCACCTAAAATAATGAAAGGAGAAAGAAATACAAATGTTGAACGATAAAACGGAATCTGCTACGTAACTCTCTATTCTTGCACAGTACTAGCAATAGCGTAACTCTATATCCTTGCACAGTACTAGCAATAGCCTAACTCTTTATCCTTGCACAGTACTAGCAATAGCCTAACTCTCTATCCTGCCATGGTACTAGCAATAACCTGACCAAAGTCAACCACTTACTTAACGATAATATTTTTAATGTGAGGTAACAGATGACGGCCAATTACAGCAATGGTGTAGGCTACACTAAGGCAGCATAGGAATGAAACAGCTGCTAAACATTTACATAACAGGCATGCTGGCTACACTATTACATAACAGACATGTTGGCTATACTATTACATAACAGGCATGTTGGCTACACTATTACATAACAGGCATGCTGGCTACACTATTACATAACAGGCATGCTGGCTACACTATTACATAACAGACATGTTGGCTACACTATTACATAACAGACATGCTGGCCATACTATTACATAACAGGCATGTTGGCTACACTATTACATAAAAGACATGCTGGCTACACTATTACATAACAGACATGCTGGCCATACTATTACATAACAGACATGCTGGCTACACTATTACATAACAGACATGCTGGCCATACTATTACATAACAGACATGTTGGCTATACTATTACATAACAGACATGCTGGCCATACTATTACATAACAGGCATGTTGGCTATACTACTACATAACAGGCATGTTGGTTACACTATTACATAACAGGCATGTTGGCTATACTATTATATAACAGGCATGTTGGCTATACTATTACATAACAGGCATGTTGGCTATACTATTACATAACAGACATGCTGGCCATACTATTACATAACAGGCATGCTGGCCATACTATTACATAACAGACATGCTGGCCATACTATTACATAACAGGCATGCTGGCCATACTATTACATAACAGACATGCTGGCCATACTATTACATAACAGGCATGCTGGCCATACTATTACATAACAGGCATGTTGGCTATACTATTACATAACAGACATGCTGGCCATACTATTACATAACAGGCATGCTGGCCATACTATTACATAACAGGCATGTTGGCTATACTATTACATAACAGGCATGTTGGCTATACTATTACATAACAGACATGCTGGCTACACTATTACATAACAGACATGCTGGCCATACTATTACATAACAGACATGCTGGCTATACTATTACATAACAGACATGCTGGCCATACTATTACATAACAGACATGTTGGCTATACTATTACATAACAGGCATGTTGGCTATACTATTACATAACAGGCATGTTGGCTATACTACTACATAACAGGCATGTTGGTTACACTATTACATAACAGACATGCTGGCTACACTATTACATAACAGACATGCTGGCCATACTATTACATAACAGACATGTTGGCTATACTATTACATAACAGACATGCTGGCCATACTATTACATAACAGGCATGTTGGCTATACTATTACATAACAGGCATGTTGGCTATACTACTACATAACAGGCATGTTGGCTATACTATTACATAACAGACATGCTGGCTACACTATTACATAACAGACATGCTGGCCATACTATTACATAACAGACATGTTGGCTATACTATTACATAACAGACATGCTGGCCATACTATTACATAACAAGCATGTTGGCTATACTACTACATAACAGGCATGTTGGCTATACTATTACATAACAGACATGCTGGCTACACTATTACATAACAGACATGCTGGCCATACTATTACATAANNNNAACAGACATGCTGGCCATACTATTACATAACAGGCATGTTGGCTATACTATTACATAACAGGCATGTTGGCTATACTACTACATAACAGGCATGTTGGCTATACTATTATATAACAGGCATGTTGGCTATACTATTACATAACAGGCATGTTGGCTATACTATTACATAACAGACATGCTGGCCATACTATTACATAACAGGCATGCTGGCCATACTATTACATAACAGGCATGCTGGCCATACTATTACATAACAGACATGCTGGCCATACTATTACATAACAGGCATGCTGGCCATACTATTACATAACAGGCATGTTGGCTATACTATTACATAACAGGCATGTTGGCTATACTATTACATAACAGACATGTTGGTTACACTATTACATAACAGACATGCTGGCTACACTATTACATAACAGGCATGTTGGCTATACTATTATATAACAGGCATGTTGGCTATACTATTACATAACAGGCATGGTGGCTATACTATTACATAACAGACATGTTGGTTACACTATTACATAACAGACATGCTGGCCATACTATTACATAACAGGCATGTTGGCCATACTCTGAAACATATCAAGAGAGTGCAGTCTGCACTGTGCACAGCCTGTATGTAAGCTACACTATCTCCCTGTGTATACAATGAATGGTTACTAATCTGATTACCTCATCCAACAGAATAAGATGGAGAGGAGTAGTGTCAGTCATCCTCTGGAAATAGACAGGGTCAGAAACCACCTCCTCTACCCAACAAATCACCCCCATAGCTACCACAGGATACCTGCAAAAGAAAGGAACAGAAACCATTGAGAGCACGACTCAAGCTGAATAAGATACAATAAGGGTCCTATGATCAACAGAATGGGAGCAGCAATTTAATGCTTAACATTATAGCACAAAGATATCATTAGCAGTGAAACCATTTCAACCTTAATATTACAGGTACTGGAAGTATTAGAAAATATAAAGTATAATGTTGGGTGTCCATGCAACACTTTATATACCACTAGTCCTCTACCAGCTACAAACCTCACCATACACTATAAAAAAAAACCTGCCCGACCAAGCCCTTCCCTCTTCACCATGCAATGGACAACCCCTGCCCCACCAAGCCCTTCCCTCTTCACATTCACTAAACAACCCCTGCCCCACCAAGCCCTTCCTTCTTTCACATACACTAAACAATCCCTGCCCCACCAAGCCCCTAATTCCACACCATGCAATGGACAACCCCTGCACCACCAAGCCCTTCCCTCTTCACATACACTAAACAATCCCTGCCCACCAAGCCCTTCCCTCCTCACCATGCACTGGACAATCCCTGCCCCACCAAGCCCTTCCCTCCTCACCATGCAATGGACAACCCCTGCCCCACCAAGCCCTTCCCTCCTCACCATGCAATGGACAACCCCTGCACCACCAAGTGCTTCCCTCCTCACATACACTAAAAATACCTGCTCCACCAAGCCCTTCCCTCTTCACATACACTAACCAATCCCTGCCCCACCAAGCCCTTCCCTCCTCACATACAAACCTGTCCCATCAAGCCCTTCCTTCTTCACCATACACTAAATGACCCATACCCCACCAAGCCCTTCCCCTCACAATAGACTCAACAATTCTTGCCCCATCAAATACTTCCCCTCTCCATACTCTAGGTATGTCTAACATCACAATCTCCATACCTGATGTGCTTGAATATAACATCTAACTCAGCTAGCAGTTCTGTGCCACCTTTATCTTGCTTCTGACATATGGAATGCACTTTTTCAATAGCCTGTGTTGTCGTTTTCATTTCGTCCTTGATCATGGAAATTCTCTTACCCTGCAAATCAAGAGGAACTCATTTAATTGACCTAGAAAAAATGTTCAAAGCTTACAGTTTCACTCTACAGATCTCTAAGTCTTGACTATTTCACGATCTTCTTGGTTTGTTTCACATGACACAATTTGCAGTGGTATTTAGACAGGCGAGGCAGCCTTTTGAGTGAAGTGTGCATGTGTCAGTGATTGATTACATATACAGGTCGTAAATATAGGTGTTAACAGACAAGTTCCATATGACCAGAGGAATGTTACACATGAATAACATGTTTCAGTGTATAAAAGAGAAGATTTGTGGTAGCAATGGTTTTAAAAGGCATCAACAAACATCTTAAGTAGGTCAGTGGGGGAGAGTCAGGGTGCAAATCAAAAGAACCCTGTACCTCTACTTCTCTCTTAAAGGGCAATTATCATAGGCTTTGACAATGTGACATTTATATGGAAGAGAAAAATATTCTACTCTGTTAACTGCAAACCACATCTTGATATCTTGTTTCCTAATTCTGGATATGGTTGTCTGAATGTGAACTACTTTTAGAAGGAATATCTTGCTTCTTTTTTTTTGGACTGATTGAATTTCATTTTGCTATAAAATTAAGGTGAACAAAAGAAACAAAGGCCTACTGAGATGCCAATCTATTTATTATCCACACGATTATTACTCACTTTTTTCCAAGTTTCGTGGGCACAGGTAGCAAATGACAGGAGGAAGATATATTTATGTTTGTGATCTGGGTTGACGACTGCTCCCGGCTTGAACAGAGACTTGATGAAAAGACATAGAAGTTGAGGCATTCTGATCAGTTCAATGGGAGGTGGGTCATTACTGGAGTACATCTTGTGTAGCTGTTGATAGATAGATAGATAGATCTATAGTAGATAGATAGATAGACAGACAGACAGACAGACAGACAGACAGATAGATAGATAGATAGACAGATAGATATATAGATACATAGTAGATAGATAGATAGACAGACAGACAGACAGATAGACAGACAGGCAGGCAGACAGACAGATAGATATATAGATACATAGCTAGATAGCAACCAGCATAGCAACCACTTAAATTGTTAAAGGTAGTGGGGGGGGGGAGGGGGTTAGTTTCATTTCTGAATTTCATTATGTAACACTGTGTAGAGACATAGGTAAACAGATAGTTGGACATATAGGGTGTATTCACTTACTTTACATTCATCGTTCATCAAATGATTTGAAAACTATCATGTCTTGTTGGTATAATCTCAGATAAACAGGGACATAAATTAATGAATATTCATTCTGTCTGGTTGATATATTGTAGTTGATAGAGTATTTATCAAGCACCAAACAACCATGATTGCTAACATGCTTCATCAAACAGACATATTTATTATTAATTGAAATCAATGAAAGTAAACTCTTTTTTTTGTTGCAAATCTCAATGTGTGTTTGCCAAATTTTAACTTCGATCTTTCCAGCTTACTGCCCTAAAAGCTCAGTGAAAATAACACCGTTCTATGCAATATTCATATTAATAATCATTATTTTTATTGAGTTATCTGTCGTTAAATATTTTGAGCTGAATAAAATTCGTCAGATTTTTAACGAGTCCGTAGATTCTACAAACTTCAAAATTTGCAAGCCCCGCCCACCAGATAATGCACCAATTGAATCTCTCTATTTTGTTTACAACCTTTAGGCATAGGACTAATACGAGTGGACGATACAAGTATGTATAGGTTACATTTGAGTAATGAACATGCTGACATGGGCTGTCGCAGTGATTTTACGGTAAATTGTTCGCATCATAATGGCAATAGAAAATAAATTTCTTTCTTTCGATTGCGACAGCTTTTCTCAATTAAACTCACCTGTTCAGAGTGCATTTAGAATAAGAAACATTGAATCTGCTACGGAAGTTTGTTTTCCAAAATTCATCGGCAAACACGTATTCAGACTTTAGGACATTGAGGCTGTAGATAGCAGTCTGTCCATCTACTGTATCTGTCTTTCTAATTGTGGCACTTACCACTGTTACATCAGCAGGGTTCAAAGCTTGCCGTCCTACCATTGAGACCAGAGCTTGACATGCCCTAGGATAGAGGGCAGCAGCACTCAAGACCAATGTAATTTGGGTAACACCTTCACCTCTGAAGAAAAAGACAAAAACAGAAACAGGAATTAAGTCAAGTCACTCAAAGTTTCAAACAGAGAATATAAACAGGATAATAGACAATATGGGAGGACCAACAAAGGACAACAATGGTGAAAGTTTCTTTTATTCTCTTCAGACCCCAGTATCCCTTTAAAGGCATTGAAGACTCGCCCAAACCGCTTGCAGAAATCTGAAAATGTTAACTTTCTGTTGCTTGCAGGTGACGTTTTGTTCGTGTCGCTACAAAATGCAGACAGTAATGAAACGTGATACCTTAATTGTTATCTTCAGCTGGACCTGAGATGTCCATCGCTGTATCGTTCGTATACTGTGCTGTGGGTATTGACCGCAGCTGTATGTACTGACTGTACACATAGTGTCTAATTAACGAAGGTAGCAAGCTGTGTGGGTTTTTTTTTCTGGGATCGATGGTGGTGTTTAACACTTCTGTTACACCTCATTCGAAACTAGGTCAAATTACCGGCATTAGACGTTTCTTTTGGCGCGAGTCTTCACACCCTTTAATACAAAGCACCATAAACCCTGTACACAGTCTGTACAGTGTATAGCAGCAGTAGGTTAATGTACAGTGTAAGATGACTCATAGTGCCAGGGCAGACTAAATGACAAAGTAGTAGTATCTATGTGAGTGATGAAAGCACAGAGCCTGACTTCCTCTATACTTACAGCTTGAACACAAACCTTCTAAATCATAACAAATGTGTACTGACTTACAGTATCATTTGATGATTCATGATCTAGCAAAAGGACATGTCATGAAAATACTATCACAGAATGTCAAAACATGTCCTGGGTTACTTCTCTAACACCTCTTCAAGACACCCTCCTTTTAATATCAACAAGCCATATCCTGGCCAATTGCTAATCTCTACTAGATAAGATTAAATAGACTCTTTTAAGAGATGGAAATATTTTTATGACTCTGTCAATGAGAAAGAGGTCAAATCTTTGATGTACAGTACTACAAAAAAAAAATCTCTTTTGGATTGTAATATGGAAGATATCACTGTCCCTGAGAGAGGACTATGCCACCAGAAACAATTTAAATGATTCACACACACACTGTGTTCATTTGGTGACCATTTATGGAGAATTTTACTTAGTATGTATTATCCCAGTCCATCTCTCCCACATCCCCTGTCCCCCTCCAGGCCCTCCAATCCCAACATTTCCAAGTAATGAAACAAATAAACCTGCCATCCTTTAATTCACATTATGTGTTGACACTGATCTTTTAAAACAATGTAGGCACCAAACCGCCACATGGAATTCAATGATACTTTAATGCCTTAAAATAATGCCTTTAATACCTTAATGCGTTGAAAAGTGCAGGATTAAAACGCCCATTACATGGACATCTTTTCAAGGACAATACTTCCATCTTAGTATACTTCAAAATGGGTACATATCAATGTCAAATAGTCTGCACAACCCTCGTAAACATGCAGTGTTTCAGGCCTTTCAATGAAAACTTTGTTTCAAATCTATTGAAACCTAATCAGGAATTGTTGCAGCTTGAGGATTTTTAATATTAATGGCAGTTCAGTTTATTGATAGCAATGATACATAATCTCTATACTACTACACAGTGTATTAGTTATTAGTTAGGTAAGTCCGCGAGATATTTGCAGGTTGAAGTTAATTAAGGCCTGTTTGTTAACAGAAGTTTGAATGTACAGAGCGACAGTAAAACTATACAAATAACACAGGATTACTTCAGGACAAATTCAGCAAGAAGAAGCCTCAATGTCAAGAGCCAGTAGAAACAAAAAAGAACTCAACATTAAAGAGTACTTCCTGCCCACTGGCAGGAAGAAGGTTGCAATAATGTCACAATGATATTGTAATGCTAGGATGTCACTACATTCAACAAATTTCTAATAAAGGGTGCATTTTGTTAACACATTTGACACAGACCTATGCTGGTTAGACCAGCAAATGAAGGCCTAACTTCATTAGAAGATAAGGAATCTATTTCTTTATTTTTTATTCTATTTCTTATTTGACTTTATTGAAGCTGGGTTATATTGTATTCTCTAACAATGCCATTGTCAGTTGTTACTATGACATCATAAACAAGACTTATGCATAAGGTATTAAATGTGTGTCGAAAGCTACACTTTTTTTGCAATAAAAGGCTTTGTTCATTGCAGGGCTCTTGTCATGTTGTTTTTATTATTGTTTAGTCATTTGTATTTTTTTTCTTTACTAGTTGATTCCCTCGTTTCTGTGTCATTCGTTCGACCATGTCTATTCTGTTTTGCTGTTTTAATATGTTATTTTATCGCTGTATCAATTTTAGGCTTTATTGTGAAGTGCGTTGAGATCACGTTTTGATGTAAGGTGGTATATAAGAATAAATTATAATTATTATTATAATTATTAATCTATCAGTCACTTGCAGGTATCTCTGTCACACTTGTACTGTATGTTAGATTAATAACTCAATCAAGTCAAGCTGTGTATTAATCTATCGGGATATTAATCACCACTCTCTCTTTACCTTCTTTCTTTACCTAGCTATGGTTGAGGTCATTATTAGAAGGTTGCCGTGTAAGGTAGATGCTGCACGACTGTGTAATATGACATGTAGGCATAGCTTGTGTGATTCATCCACCAACGTATGGCATACATGCCTCATAATTTGTCTCTGGTATGCTTTTAGCCTTTTACACTACAAAAGTAGTAACTTTTGTAAACAATTCCACAACATAACCAAGTGACAAATCTAAAAATTAATAAAATGCCTGAATGAAAAGGAATTTTCTTCAATCTGGATTTAAAGCAAATAGCAGAGCTAAAAAATTCTACTAAAAACAATAGGCAGTGAATTTCAATGAATTTGTCCAAATTTAATGTCAGAATGATCCTGATAGGATTGCAGTCAAGTTTTGGAAATGCCAAGACTTGTATCAGAACTACAGAGACTTCTGGAAGGCTGATGGGGATACAGTAGCTGCTCATCTGTAGTAAGCATGCACAAAATATTTGAGAAGTTACCTTAGAGATAACTGTCTACTCCACATGCAGCCAGTGCAGCTGATGAAGTATGGGGCTAAAACTTGAATGTTAATTCTTGAACACTTGAATGTATTGAGTACTTGAATACATATAT